>JAUTDX010006520.1:0-18535 GCA_030844895.1 Ambrosia x helenae
TTTACAATAAATCATAACTAAAATTATTTATTGTCATAATAATAATGACCGAATTTAATGTCATTCAATCTGAATAATTGATTAATGATTTTAATATCATAATGATAATATGCATTTCTTTTTTTTTTGTATGATTTCCTTATTCAATATATTAAAAAGGTTGTTTCATGTAATGATTTCAATTCTATCAATTTATTCCGAATTTAATTTAAATCATTTTAATACGAAATTCGGTTTAATGTTATTTATTACGCTTTTTTAAATCTCATTAATTTATATTAATTTATTACGTAATAGAATAATATTAATACGATTTTAATTGACCGAAATTTAATGTTATTTATTATGATTTTTAAGCTCATTTATTTATTATTGACCGAATTAAATTACGAATATATTACTAATACTAAAACTAATATTACGATTTTAATTTTTAATCCCATTTATATCTTATTGAGCGAATTTAATTTTTCTATTACTATTTTTACTAATATATTACTAATTACTAATAATTACTAATACTAGCTAAAAACTAATACTAATAATTATAATGATTTAGTTTGCTTCACTCAGAAGATATTTTCCATTGGCGAATATTGTGTCTTTAAAATGGTGTTCAATCCAGCACAGGCTTTTGTTACTGAGGTTCCACCACAAGAAGTCATTGTTTTCAAATTTAAATTATGAATTTTTATGTCTGTAATGTAATTTATTTGAATTATTGATTACGATTTTGAGGTTATTTATTAAGATCTATAATCTCATATATTTATACTACTATGTTTACAAATAATGATTGCAATTAATAAGATTTATTCATTTTTAAATGTTATTTATTAAGATGTTTAATATTATTTATTGACATTAATAATAATTGACCAAATTTAATGTTATTTATTAAAATTTTAATCTCATTTATTTACATTACTTTTTTCGAATTTATGTTTACTACGATTTTGATGATTTTTAATGTATTTTTAGTATGTTAGAATTAATGTTATTTATTGAGATTAATAATAATTGACCGAATTGAATGTTATTTATTATGATTTTTTAATCTCATTTATTTATATTCATATTATTACGAAATTATGTTTAATCTTTCTTTATGAAATTATGTTTAATATTATTTGTGTTACTATTCGTTCGAATTATTATTGGTCTTGCCTGCAATAAATAGGATTTATTCATTTTTTAATGCTATTTATTATAAGTTTTAATGACATTAATAATAATTGACCGAATTTAATCTTATATAGTACGATTTTTAAGCTCATTTATTTATTATTGACCGAATTGACCGAATTAATTTACGAATATATTAGTAATATTAATACTAATATTACGATTTTTAATTTTAATATCATTTATTTCTTATTGACCGAATTAAATTATGAATATATTACTAATACTAAAACTAATATTATGATTTTTAATTTTTAATCCCATTTATATCTTATTGACTGAATTAAATTTTTCTACTACTGTTTTTACGAATATATTACTAATTACTAATACTAACTAATATTACGATTTTAGTTTTACTATTCTTAAAAATAATATTTTTTGACCGAATATATTACTAATATTAATTGACATTAATAATAATTGACCGAATTGAATGTTATTTATTACGATATTTTAATCTCATTTATTTATATTAATATTACTACGAAATTATGTTTAATCTATCTTTATCAATTATTATTGTCTTGCCTGCAATTAATATGATTTATTCATTTTTAAATGTTATTTATTATGAGTTTTAATGAAATTAATAATAATTGACCGAATTTAATGTTATATATTACGATTTTTAAGCTCATTATTTATTATTTACCGAATTGACCGAATTAAATAACAAATATATTACTAATACTAAAAACTCATATTACGATTTTTAATTTTAATCTCATTTATTTTTTATTGACCGAATTAAATTTTTCTATTACTATTTTCACGAATATATTACTAATTAATTACTAATACTAATACTAATATTACGTGCAGAAATTGTTTCTCAAGTGGCTAGGTTTGTTATTTGCA
The DNA here is from genome assembly GCA_030844895.1 of Ambrosia x helenae. Lineage (NCBI taxonomy): Eukaryota > Viridiplantae > Streptophyta > Magnoliopsida > Asterales > Asteraceae > Ambrosia > Ambrosia x helenae. The sequence continues at coordinate 2,047 of JAUTDX010006520.1, forward strand.
TATACAACTGTTATGTTTACAATATTTTTATTTTATAATTAGTTACACATTATAAATTTTCTGTACATAATGCTTTTTGTAAAGGTTTACTGTGATTGGATGGCCTGATTTGCTTCAATCAGAAGATACTTCCATTGGCGAATATTGTGTCTTCAAATGGTGTTCAATCCAGCACAAAATGTTTGTTACTAAGGCTGGATGTCATTGATATTGAAATTTAAATTATGATTTTGATGTTATTTATGAAGAGTTTTAATGTTATTTATGATGATTTTAATGTCATTGATTTGAATGATTGATTATGATTTGGTTGTTATTTATTAAGATTTTTATTCTTATTTATTGACATTACTAATATTACGAAATTCATTTTAATATTGTTGACCGACTTTAATTTTGATTTTACGACTTTCCTTTAATCAATTGTCATGAAACGATATTCTTTTAAACATATACGATTTTCTTTCAAACATTTATTTAAATCTATTTAACAATGTTAATCTATTTAATAGTTTATAATTTAAATATAATCTGAAGATAATAATGTACATTTATTTTCCTACACTTTTATTATTCTTTTATTAATAAATATAATTTAAATATATTTAACAGTTTCCTAAAATATATAATGTATTCAAAATAATTTTCAATGCTATTACTAAGATTACGACCTTAATTTTTAATATTGTTGACCGAATTTGAGTAAAAAAAATTCTACATTTTTGTTAAATTGATGGAGGTCAATTCTTTGACTATATGTCTTTAAGTTTGATTGTGCTAATTTTTAAGCGTTGTTGACCAATTTAAGTCAATTACCAATCCTTCCATTTTTTATAATTCAAAGACTTTTCTTTAATCAATTGTCATGAAACGATATTCTTTTAAACATATACGATTTTCCTTTAAACATTTATTTAAATCTATTTAACAATGTTTAATCTATTTAACAGTTTATAATTTAAAAAATAATCCGAAGATAGGAGTGTACATTTATTTTCCTACACTTTTATTATTCTTTTAATAATAAATATAATTTAAATCTATTTAACAGTTTCCTAAAATATATAAAGTATTCAAGATAATTTTCAATGCTATTACTAATATTACGACCTTAATTTTAATATTCAGATGCGGATTATTTTAACAGTTTCCTAAAATATATAATGTATTCAAGATAATTTTCAATGCTATTACTAATATTACGACCTTAATTTTAATATTCAGACGCGGATTATTTTAATGTCATTGATTGTATTGATTGATTATGATTTTGATGTTATTTATTAAATTTTTAATTGTTAAGTACTATATTTACACAGTTTAAATAATGACTTTTTTGGGCGGCATTTTGTAACATGTCAAAAGTTGCCTAAAGTGTGTACAATGGATCCTTTGGTTACATGTTGAAATGGGTCTGGGGTTGATCATTTTGGTGTCTATTTTTCAATAAAATATAGGAAATTTATATTACAGCAGGTGACATTGGGACCCATTTTCTTATTAGTTGTTTTTTAGCTATGTAATCGGTTTTAACAATTAGAGAGATAACATGTAAAAATTTAAGCTACCCATTCAAACAAGTGGGTTAAGGATTGTTTCTTGATTTACTTATCACCGTATCCATATCTTTACAACAACTATATTTTATGTAGAACACAAATATGGAATACAATGATAGAGGTTTTCATAAATTATTGAAAAATGAGCTGCACACCGAGAATCGTGATGACAATGATAACAACTTCGAAGGTGAAAAAATCAGCTATCAATGAGCAAGACTTGGAAGCTTTTGATTGAAGTAATGAAAATGGACCATTGGTGAAGTTCGTTAAGCCCCAACTAAATGATAAGCGTTATATGCTTAGTCTTAGTTATGATTAGAATATAGAAAATTAGAAATCACCCAAATGATGTGATATTGGTTGAAGTTCGTTAAGCACCAACTAAATGATATTGTATGCTTAAGCTTAGTTATGATTAGAATATAGATATTACCCAAATGATGTAAATGTGTGATATTGTGATAGTATGCTACGTAGTTTGCAGTTGTCAAATTAAACTTTACTTACTCGATATATCCATCATTTCGTTGCATTAAACTGTTAGATGACATTTTGCATTTAACATCAAAATTCATACATATTGCATTATCAAACATTTAGTAACCAAAACAAATTGCATAATACAATCCTTATTTTCCTACTTTTTTTCATTTTACTTTCGGGTGAACCGTGGGTCCCCACGGGACTCTAACCTAGTTATTTAATATTGCAAATCGAATTTAAATTCATGTAATCGATCAACATATGCTCTGATACCACATGTTGATCAATTCCTTAAATATAATACATAAACATAATAATAAATCAGACATACCCATTAGTCCAGTTTAGAATGATTGGGAAGGCGATGACATGGGGATGTTTATGATGATCGGGTTCCCATTTAGGGGTGTACAGTTAGGATGGCTTAAGGAGATCAAAGATCTCAATTATAGTGAGGAGAGGATGATTGTTTTGTGTGTGTAAGTAAAGGTGTTCATTAGCCTCTAATCTCTCCTAATGATCTCTATTTTATACACCCAAGGAGAAACCCTATTTTATGGTTAAGTAAGGGTAATTACGTCCATCACATAAAGACCAGTGAAACCAATTGAGATATTTAGGTCATTGATCATTTATTATATAAATAATTATAAGGGCCACATAATAGAATATATAAATATATTCTTAGACAAACAAAATTTGAATCAAAAGAGATGGTTAGAAATCACGAATTAGCATCAATTATTGGCAACATGATCTGTTTTGGTTCAAAACAAATGTTAAATCAACATAACAAAATAATTAAACTTTAATAGTATTTACTAAAATTATTATAAAAACAAATATCATGAATAAAGCCTTGGCAACTATTAGCACTTGTTTGTGTAGACGATTTTAATAAAGAAAAGTATTGAACCCACGCTACAAAGCAGCCAACATATGCGAACAACCACTACACCAAACTCCCACACATTAAAATGACCAAACAATAAAGTGTTAGCTAGCGAATAAATAACAAAGACAAATTAGGTTGTACATTTTTTTGTTAAACCAGCTACAAACAATACACCAAACTCAAGCTATAAAGAACACACACATCGGTTTGGCACATCAAATACATAATAAATGAATCCCATGAAAAGAATTCCAAATGCACACCATACTAATATCAGAGGTACACTAACCACATCTAATAACAAAGAATACAAATGAACTCAAACCCTACCCAAAGAATACAAATGAACTCAAACCCTACCCAACACTAAAGCACAAATAAACACAACCAAAGATACAACTTAAGGCCACATCAAACACTCCAAAAATCAAGCACTATTATCATGAAAACAAATGCAACACATAGAGCAAGCAAACACACAACGCCAAACGCCAAATGTAATACGTCGATTGTGGAATAAAGGGTTTTATTATTTGGGTTACAAACTTTGGATACGGGTCCGAGGGTCGGGGAGCGCCTTTTGAAGAAGCAATTGTAATGGCTGAGGTGGAGCCTATGTGGAGACTCTAGTTAAACGCCACATGTCGCTCGAGTTACTCTTTTATTAGGTAGGGTAGATTTTATATGATATTTTTTTTAGACATTGGAACCTTAAAGTACATTTCTTTACATATAACAAATAAAAAATGACAAACAGATAAATAATATATATAATCAGGGTAGAGTTCCTATACAAAAGGAGTGTTTTGTGAGAAGTGTAAAGAAAGACTATGATGATGACACATGGCACAATTGTTATTTATAGAGTAGGGTTATTAATGTAAATTGATCTTGCATAAAATAAGGAAATGATCTTGCAATTAATGTGATGGAGTTTTATTCAGGGGTTTTTCAAATCAACACAAATTCGAATACAATAAATTGGTTCCTTTAAAGAAGACTATAGCAGGGTTTGGAAAGACATTTGTGGTGTCGAGGAGAAGTTGTTCAAAATCGGCATTCGCATTCATGATAAGGTCCAAGTTCGTGTGGGCAATGGCACTTTGACTCGCTTCTGGAAGGATGCGTGGCTTCTGCATGAGCCTCTGCGTTCTCTGTACCCGGAGATTTATTCTGTGGCCCCTGATAAGAATGTCTCTGTAGCTGATATGTGGGTTGGACTGGGAGTATTCGCCGTTGGGATTGGGATTGGTTTTCGGGTCGGGTCGACACTCCTCAGTTTGCTGAATTGACCAGTTCGCTGGGTCAGGTGTCTTTGGATGGGGGTAGGGACTGCTGGTTTCTGGTCAAATAACTTCGGTATGCAGTTTTCGGTGAAGGCGGTGCGGCATGATATTATGGTTGCTTTGGATCAGAATCCAGTCAGTTCGGAATTTGTTTGGAACCCGTGGTTATTCCGAAAGGTAACCTGTTAGTTTGGAGGGCTGTGCTCGGTAAGATTGCGGTGAAATCAGAGTTGATTGCACGTGGCATGTCCTTTCCCGACCCTTTATGTGTTCGCTGCAGCATCCATTCTGAAGACTCTGACCATGTGTTTGTCAACTGTTTAGTGGCGAAGATAATATGGTGGCATGTTTTCGTTTGGGTTCGAATTCCTTATCCGGCTCAAGTGACCACATTGAAGGATCTGCTGGATATTTTTCATGGTAGTCCAGGGTCTAAAAAATGGAAGCGGCTCGTTTATACTGTTGCGTGTGCTACCGTATGGAGGATTTGGGCTGCTCGTAATGCGATGGTCTTTGAGGGCAAGTTTATCCCTCCTCGTGTTACGGTGGATATGATTAAAGAAGACGCCTTCCTTTGGGTGAGCTTCAGATCGAAGATGGCTACGCTGAACTAGAATAAATGGTGTGATTTTGATGTTTCTGAGTGGCTGTAAGGGTGTGTTTTCTCAGTCTTTTGGGGTGTTTTTTGTTTGCGGTGTCGTTTGTTGTTAGTGGCTGTATCGGTGGTCTGTTGTATCTCCCAGCTCCTTGCTGGCTCTTTATATTTATATATAAAGCGTTTTGCCGTTCAAAAAAAACAAATATGTTAGATTAATATATAATTCTCATTCACAATCAAGACAAAAAAAAACCCAAAAAAAGTCAAATTTTTTTCTTCGTGTTTTGTTCTTTTGATATGTTGTCTATTTATACATTGTGTTTTAACAATGTATGATAGGTTTGTAGATTTGCTTCAAGATTTGCAAGTATAAAACACTCATTCAAATACACATAGTGTTTTATATTCAAGGCATGTGTGGTGTTTTAATATTCAAGGCATACTTTGATTATTTCTTTACATAACATTTGGTGTTTTTTATTATATTCATGTAAAGAGTGTTAGTCATACATAGTGTTTTATCAATCACAATTTTTTAAGGTGTAAAAAAAATAAAATAACTGATATGGTTACTAGATATGAAGATAAAACACACTAAGATGAATAAAAAAACAACCCACCAAAGAACACTATAAAAAACAGAACATATGATATGAATAGGTTACATTATGTGAACAATAACTATCAATAACATATTAAAAACATCATTCCAGACATGAATCGTAACACACAGACGTTAAAACACCATATGCTCACTATGTAGATAAAACACATTGATATGAATAAAGAACAAAAACCCACAATGAACACCATAAAAATAGAACATAATGATAGAATAGTTTACATCATGTGAAAAACAACTATCAATAACATATTTAAAACATCATTTCAGACGTGAATCGTAATGTAATCATTCCAAGCATTAATACAAAGGACGTGATTCCTAGCAAAATCACTCCAAAACACTAAAACACCATGACGGTTTTAAAGTCAAACAACCAAATTCTATTGGAAATGATAAAAGGAATAAAGGGGAAGTATAATGTCATGAAGGTTTTGGAAATGATAAAAGGAACAAAAGGAACAAATGATAAAAGAATCGTGATCACTTTTAAGGTTAAATCCCATATTTTTTTTTTCACTTCCATCGTATGATTTAGAAGCTTGATGATCATAATTGTAGGTTTTGGTGTGTGAGAATGAGAGATGGAGAGGTAATCGCAAATTTTTAGGATAGTTAGAGAGAGAAAGATGGAGAGGTAATCACAAGTTTTTAGATGAGAGTGAGAGGATATTTTCTTTAATTAACATGATCAATTACATATTTACCCTTGCCATCCATGTTTTAAAAATAATATTTACAATATTGCCATTATCAGATCCTAACCATTCAAATAATCAATCCAATGGCCCAAAAACCTTCTTACACTTCTCACAAAACTCATCCTTTGTACAGGAACCTAAACCTATATAATCAAACATTTTAGTACATTTCTTCTAACTAAACCTATGACCAAACCCTAGATAAAACTATAAATTTCATCTATTTTAGCTCTCACTCTCAACATCAGGCCAAGTACTTTTAAATTCACTCACTTTGTATAAAAATAAATAAATAAATAAATAATCATCTAAATAGTCGAATTTAAAAAATAACCCTAAAAAATGAAAAACAATAAAAAAAACCCAAAGGAAAGATAGAATTGAATGCATTGAAAGATGAGAACATTAAACACAATCGATGTTACCTGTGGCCTCAAATAATCGATATCTTTAAGCTTCTGCATTGAAATCGGTAGACGAAGAGGGAGAGTGCATAAGAAGAGATGGTGAGCCAAATGAAATTAGGATTTGGAGGAAAGTGGTTAGATACATGCATCACATCTTATAATCCCTTACATGAGATGAAAGTCACAGATGAAGAAGACGCCCTAACAGACAAATCGTTAAATATGTGAAACGATTATTAGCAAGACAATTCTATAGGAAACAGAATCAGAAATCGTTGAACATACCTTATAATCCGATGGAATGCACTTACAGTGATTTCGAGAGGAACCAGGAATTTACGGCGCTTGAGTGAGATGAAAAAAAAATGAAAGACTTTATATAGCGAGTTAGATGGATACAAATCGAAGCTCCAAGGATTAGAATGTAGAGTTGGAGGCTTACGTGAACACTTTCGGAAAGGGCTACCTCAAACATTCAAACTTTTTTTTAATAATAATAATAATAATAAACATAATAATAAATAAAATTTTTAAACAAAAAATTTATTAGATTAAATAAAATAATAAAAAAAATAATTAATATTAATAAATAATATTTATTAAAAAAATAAAAAAAAATTATATTCAAACATTTGAATTTCAAACGGTTACTGTTCCAAACCGTTTGAATTTCAAAATTTCCCCCCCAAACCTTTAAATTTCAAATTTTGAATTTCAAACGTTTTCCCCCCCAAACGGTCCATATTTCTAACCCTATAAATACAACACCAAAACTGATTTTCAGTGACACCTCCTCATCCTCCTCCTCAAACCAATGAATAATATGGGTGGCGGTTTTTGCACCAGGAGCTGCCGGACCGTCTAATCTCCGGCAGTACTCTAGCCGCAGCCGGGGCCGGGCCGGCCCCGAGACTACTATTCTCCTCCTCCTCCTCCTACTGCACAACCTCCTCCTCCACAACATTGGTTCTATCCTCCTCCTCCTCCTGCTGCACCACCAACCTTCACTCCTCCTCCTGCTGCTGCACAACCAACATTTCCTCCTCCTCCTGAAGCCGATGATGACTTCACGGATGAGGAATTGGTCTGGGCCATGGATTATGCCATGACTGTTAGAGAAATGGACCGACTAATGTTGTCGGCACCCCCACCCCCCGGACTGCTGTTGCTGTACCATCAACCCCCACCCCCCACCACCAGACTATCCCCACCCCCACCACCAGACTATCCCCACCCCTACCACCAGACTATCCCCACCCCCTACCACCAGACTATCCTCACCCCTACCACCAGACTATCCCCACCCCCCACCATCAGACTATCCCCAGCCCCCACCACCAGACTATCCCCACTCCCCCACCACCAGACTATCCCCACCCCTACCACCAGACTATCCCCACCCCCTACCACCAGACTATCCCCACCCCCTACCACCAGACTACCCCCACCCCCCGTCAACGAGGAGAGCCAACTGAGGAGGACTTGGAAGCCCTCAGGGAAGCTGAGGAGGAGGAACGCCTCTTGAGCCAACCTTCCCCTCCTCGTGAGTACTGCTAGATCCGCGAGGATGCGAGATCCGATGGTCGCGATAGCGATCGTTCCGTGTCCCCGCCGTACTACACACTCGAGGACTGGGACAACTACTCTCCATAGTGGAGAAAATTAGGATTAAATAAGTAATTTAGGAATTATCTAGTGTTTAAATAAGTAATTTAGGAATATGTAATGTTTAAATAAGTAATTTAGGAAGTGTGTTTTAATATTAGTTGTAACTTTTTTTTTAATATTAGTTGTAACTTTTTTCTTTACTATTAGTTGTGTGTTTTTAATATTATTTGTAATTTTTTTAATATTTATTTGTCTTTTATTTTAATTATTTTGAGTTAAAAGATTAAAAAAATAATAAAATAATTAACCAATCAGAAACAGGGGCTTTATAAATAAAGTCCCTACCACTACACACCCATTTTTCACCTTATCTCTCCATGCTGACTCAGCTGCCACGTGGACCTATCAGAATGAATAAAGCCCCCCTCCCCCCACTACACATGGTCTAATGTCATATCAAAAAAAAAATTTACTTTTTTTTACTAATAAATTATTTCTTTATAAAATTTATTTTACAAGAGAGTATTTATTTAACATAAAGTTAACTAAAGTGTTAAAAATAATTTGTTTTTGTACAAAATGACACTTGATAATTAAAATATATGTAAAAAGTGGTGACAATATATATGAAAATGTAATTAATGATGTTTATAAAGTTGCAATTTTCAAAATTTTTAAGGCGTAGTTCAATGATGAAATTTAGTCCTACAAAATCTTCAGGTCACAAGTTCGAGTCCTCTCACACGTCGGGCCCTTTCAACCTTAATGGTTATGATTTTTCGATGGACGAAACCTTTGATCAACCCCGGCGGGAACCCTGTGAAGAGGTAAACCCTTCCACCTCAAACCAGCTGGGCTGGACATCATTGGTTGCAATTTTCACATTAGTATATGTTTTTAGTGCCAATGTGGGGGTAGCACACTTGGTAAAGGCTTATACCTCTTAAAGGGGAGGTCCTAGGTTTAATTCTAGGTAATGGTGTATTTAATGTAAATATAGAGGGAGTGTAAAATTAGCCGTAAAAAAATATATGTTTTTACTTCTTACCATTTACATTAAACATAGTCTAACGTGTTCCACATCACTCAAGTCTATAATAAAAATCAAGCCCTCTTTTACCTCTATAAACAAATATTCCCATAGCCCCTTGAGTAAATAATGTTCTGACTGAATCGGTTGCTAAATTTATAACGGCTCAATAGTGATCATCCAAACAGCCGATCCCTACAGGTCCCGACTCGACCAGTTGATCCGACCTGATCCTACATCTAGTTTGAAAACATTGATCGTAAAGTAAAATAAACAACTTTGAATATAAAATGAAGAAAGCATTTTCCCTCTTTAATATATCTTGCAACAATTTACATAATATTAGTTAAAAGAAAACAGATTTACATGTTATGAACTACCAATATAAAGATCTAGGGAAGAGATAACGTTAAAAGAACCTTAACATACAAAGCGTAAAAAGCATTCTCAGCCATTAAATTATAGGCGGTGGCATGATGGTAATTAACAACCCTAATCATGGTCGGCAGATCTAACCAGGGGTAAATTAGAAAAAACGTTCAAAAACCTTTTCGAATCGAAACAACAGACTTAATTCGAACATCATTTTCCATCATTTCAAATCGATTAAACGCTCTGAGTGATTACACAATCAAAATAACAAAAAACATTCGATTACAATGAACGAAAATGTAATATCAGTATTTGAATCTAAAAAAAATAAAAAAACAGAGGATTATAATAGGGACGAACAATCATACGAAAACATACAATTATGAATAAACGCTTGGCCAGACAGATTTCGACACACAGACATTCTTCCATATTGCATCTTCTAATGCTTCTAAACAATGTTCCTTGGGTTCACTATTCACTTTATGAGTTCTTGGCCATTCTGGTACAACCACTTTATCTTGTAAAGCATTACAAAAATCAACATGAAGCTGGTTAATTTTTCTTATCTTTTCCACTTGTTTTGAAACCCTTAGCATCAAATAATTCTTGATTAATAAGTTCTTGAATCCCATCCCCATTTTCAGATTCATCAACCTTATTTTCAAATGTATTAGACATTTCATCAAACACTTTCAATACAACCTTATTATCATATCCCGTTTCTTCCAAAACATCATTAACAATGACTTCATCTACAATTGTTTCATGAACAATCTTATCACAAGTTTCTTGAATCATCCCAATCCGAAACGACTCATTATCTTTCATCAATTCGTTAAGAGGGATTTTAATATCAAATTCCAAATCTTTGTTGTAAAAAGAAGAATTAGGATCAAAGGTAGAAAAAGAATCTTGCAAGCCATTAGAATCAATTTTTAGAGCCAAAGAAATCACATCTTCCACCTTAATACAACTATATTGATGCCACGTTATAAAAACATCTCTAATTTTTGGTTTTAGACCATTCATGAAGAGATATATGGCATAATATTCACTCATCTCTTCGGAGCATTTTACTTGATTAAACAGAAATTGGAATTTATCAATATACTCTTTAAGTGTACCTTCTAGCCATATTGACATAATCTTTTCCCTTGCTAATTCCATGCAAATCACTGTTCTTGATGTTGTTGCTGTTAGATCAATGTTCTCTTAAAAACCGTTCTTTGTGATGACTTGATTGTTGTATGTAAATCGACTCCTTGAATCACCCAATTGAATCTTGTGTTGAATAATTGTTGTTGCCCTAAATCAATTGTTGTTGTAGAAACCCAAACCCTAACCCATAGTCAAGAGGAAACGAAGCTCTGATACCATTGATATGTGGTGAAATGGTAATCAAGAACTAAGAGTGAAAGATAGAGAAAGGAGAAAGAAACACAGGAAGAAGGAGAATAATCTCAAAATCAATCACTGTCTTTCTCAACTCATTCTAACCGTATTTAAACACACCCTTCCCTTACTTGTTTACAAATTACAAGATCAGTCCCCCTACTATGAATTATTGACACACTAGACCCTATACTATTTATTACATATCAATGCCCTATGTCTATGTTGAAGGAGAGTCCTTTTAGTTAATCTCATACCCTACTTATCTAAGCTCTAGAAGCAGATGCTGAGTTGTCATCTTATTTTATCAATATTTAACTTTAAAAGTTCACCATAATCATAGTTTATAGTGTTGATGCACACATCATCGAAAGAAATTGTCAAGCTTTTAAAGGGGATTTTTGAAACACCTTCACGCAGTGTAATTATTGCTTTGAGTATATATATGTAGTTATATTTTTATCAATCAATCAAAATACATCCAATAGATATTGGGACATTTTGCTATGGCCAAGGTTCATCCTCAAAGTACCTTAATGGTTGTTCAAGTACTTTATGATCACCGTATTTCATAACACAAATATATCACGTTTTATTAGGGGGACGGGGACTACCAGATTTGGTCACGGGTAACCCTACTACCAGCACAGTAACACCGCCGCCACCTGTGCTGGTAGTAGATCCGTGAACCAAATTCTGGTTGTAGTTAACGGATGTAAACCCGTGAATCTAAATATGCTCTGTTTTTTGATTCTTGGAATGATTCTTTATAATCGTTTTGTTTTTGCACTGTTCTTCATTTACGTTCTGTGATCGGTTTTTTATTTGCTGTAACTTGATTTCGAATTCGATTGATGTTGTATAATTCGAATTCGAATTTGAAATCGTTCACGTATGTTATGAAATCGTTTACGAAAATAGAACGTGATTGTATTAATCAGTACAGATAAAAAAAGTCTGATTTGCCCTTGGGTTTAACTGCAATTGAAGTTAATTAGAGTTTAATTAGTTAATCATAGTTTGGTTAAATTTACAGGTGGCAACTTGTAATAGCTTCTTACACTTTGTGCGTTAATAATGTTTTGTATCCTATGCTTAGAGCATTCTTATCCCCTCCACCAAATTTTATCCATCAAATACACTAAAAAATCACTACTTCACTGCTAAATATTCTCTCTCCTAATTAAAATAATAATATCTTTATCATTATATTTTCTCTCTCTTCACTCACAACAACTTATAGAAATATTAAAATATATATATATATATATATGCCGTGAACAGTAGCTTTTTATATTTAGGGTAGAACAGTGCTTCCACCAAATATTTTCTCTCTCCTTCAATCACAACCACTTACACTCACCCTATATAATTTAGTAGACACACTCACGTACATTTGATGGATCGAATGTGAATGATCTTACTCTAAATATCTAAACTCCTTTATTTTTTATTTTTTCACCTTATAAAATAAACTTTATCGAATCACACGTTATCTTCAAGTGCATAGGAAGAAACAAAACTATTGCAAGTTGGTAAATAAAAAAAATAATAATATTAAACGACAAACCGCCGACCCAATTTACTATGCACATCCTTCAAGACACCCATAACCCATTCCTACCTTTCTTTCCCCGTCATCTTCGCATTTCCCCTCTCCAATCCCAATTCCAGATCACATCACATCACATCACTCCTAAAAGGGTTTATCATAGTCTTCTACTAACTCCCATAGTTTAGTTTCCATTATGTGTCCAACTCCAATCTTTCATGAGCATTATCTTGCATGACATTGAAAAACAACTCTAGAATCTCAAACAACAACTGGGATTTTGTGTCATTCAATGGAGTCATCTGGGTTCTTTGTAATCTGTCTTTTGCACTCCGTGATCGCGATAACTTGTGGTGGTTTGATCATGTTTTACCTGGATGAGATCTCGGTGTTTGGTCATGGCATTGAGACTGCTAGGAAACTGTCGGGATCTACTCCACATGATCAACTTTTGATACAAACATCACATTCGTTTGTGGGATTCTTGCTTTGTGGGATCGGGTTCATATACTTCATGGTTGCATTTGTTAAGGATCGAGAGTTTCATGCATATTTTGCTAAAGGGTGTGTGGTGCTTCACTTGTCTATGGCTCTTTGGAGAGTTACTTTGAGAGGAGACTTGAAGATTTGGCTCGCGATTGGCCGAAGCAACTCGTTGGTGACACGATGCTCGCGATTTCGTGGGTTTTGTTTTTGGTGTATTCTTGGAGAGAAAAGTATGATTAGAAGATGGAAGTTGGAACTCATTGGCATTGATTGTTTGTGTTTGGGATGTGGATTCGTTTTCTTGTTGAAAGTGAGCATAATGCTCAAACCCTTGTCAAGAAATTACTTGGATCTTAGATTTGATCTTTGCCGATTAAAAAAATTATATTAATAAACGGAAAAAATAAAAAAAGGATTGTATTGAAAAATAAAATTTGAAATTATGGTGTATGATTAAAGTTTATTGTTCATCAAAATTATGTTAAAATGGTTGGACTGAATGGAAGTTCCGAGCCTGTTGGGGCCGAGCGATGACTTGGGCCCAACAGCAACAGCAAGCCTTCAACTGCACCAGCCATTAGGCCCATGGGTGTCAAATGATACATTCAGAAAGTTGCTAAGTTTTATAAAATTAAAAGAAGATATCTTAAAGTCTTAAGAGACAAAATGTGTATTAAAAATGCCTCGATTAATTTAATAAATTATGAAAGTATACAAATTTCAAGTAAAAACACCTTAATCGACTTTGCTTAAATTAGAGTTGGTACTTTACTTAAAATATGATTAGTACCTGATGTTTTTTTATTTATTTTATAATGTTTTGAGTGACTCTCATCTTGTAGCCTTTCGGTAACTTTTAGGAGTTCTATGGGGTTGCTTGGTTGATTAAGTGCTGAATCCTTAAGAGGTCTGAATGATTAAGTGCTGAATGATTAAGCTATTTAACAAGTCTGAATGGTTCCGCTATTAACCATTCCATTCAGAGCATTTTTTAGGTTGAAACAAACAGTCTTGAATGCTAAACCATTCAGATCTGAGTGGTTCAAAGTCCCTATTAAGAGGCTACCTAAACATGCCCTATGTCTATGTTGAGGAGAGTCCTTTTAGTTAATCTCATACCCTACTTATCTAAGCTTCTAGAAGCAGATGCTGAGTTGTCATCTTATTTTATCAATATTTAACTTTAAAAGTTCACTATAATCATAGTTTATAGTGTTGATGCACACATCATCGAAAGAAATTGTCAAGCTTTTAAAGGGGATTTTTGAAACACCTTTCACGCAGTGTAATTATTGCTTTGAGTATATATGTAGTTATATTTTTATCAATGAATCAAAATACATCCAATATATATTGGGACATTTTGCTATGACCAAGGTTCATCCTCAAAGTACCTTAAAGGTTGTTCAAGTACTTTATGATCACCTTATTTATAACACAAATATATCACGTTTTATTAGAGAGGACGGGACGCTATCAGATTAGTCACGGGTACCCTACTACCAGCACAGTAACACCACCGTCACCTGTGCTGGTATAGATCCGTGAACTAAATTCTGGTTGTAGTTAACGGATGTAAACCCGTGAATCTAAATAAAATATTATTTCTTTCTACCACTTTTTTTCCCAACTATCATCATCACCACCACTCAGGGACGAAACTATCGGAGACGAGACGGAGCATGTAGCGACAGAAGTGGGAGTTGCAGGTTGGAGTTGCAGGTTTTGCCAAAGAAAGAAGACGATCAGTTTTATGTTTTATATTATTATAATATTGTAACAGTACTACTTTTGAGTATATTTATTATTTTAAACATTGTTTAGAGCATATTATTATTATTATTATTATTATTATTATTATTATTATATTATTATTATTATTATTATTATGATGTGAAAATAATTGATTGTTGGGTAAAGAATCAGTGGAGTGTTGCCTTTAAAAGTGTTTCAGTGAAGGAAATTTGTGAAGTGATGTGGCAGTGCAGGATTGATAAAAATCAGTGAAGCGAAAACTTCTTTAGTGAAGCGCCCCTTATGCCTTACATTTTGAAAAGGTACATATAGATTAGAAATTGACCTTATCGTCTTATATCCATGAAATTGAATTTTTGGTCCAAAAGTATCATAGTTAAGCGAAATTGTATATTAATATTTCTTTTAGCAATGCATTACTATATATATCTTTTATTTGAAAGATGTAACATGAAAGATGTTAACGTGTGTCCAGTGATGAGACATTAGAATTGGCTTAAAAAGCAACTTGATTAACAATCAAGTACAAAAGGTATGTATATATAGTTTTACTAACCGATCTAAACAAGTTTGGTTAATGTTACAATTGCAAAAAATGTTGCATAACACAATTGTGGATGTTGTTGGCATTTGTTATTGAGAGGAAGCAAAATAAGTTTTTCATGAAGATCATATGTAATCTTAAATATGTGCATATCAATAGATAAAGTGACAAATCAATGACTACAAACTTTCCTAGAAGATCGACATGCACACTTTAGCCATCATAACTGTACACCCTAAACGGGAACCTGATCATCTTGTAGATAATGAAGTCTTCCCTCTCTAGGATTACTGGCTAATAAGGTACACATTTTTATTCACTTGTTCCTGTTTCTATATTATTATCAAAGAATTGATCAACATGTGGGATCAAAGCAATGTTGATTTATCGATTCTCCCTAAATTGGAATTGAAATCAGAAAACAAAGTTTTGATTAAAACCCTATTTTAAGAATCGGTTTTGGTCCACAACATTCGTTTCTCGTATCTATTCTTGGTGTTACGTTTTTCACTATAAACAAATATGATAAAACCTGTCAAAAATCATTAATCAGATGTTGTAACACCCCGTTTTGTTGGCAAAAACAAAAATATATTAAACTTATGTTCATATAATGTCGAACGAGTAGGTAAAGAATAAGATGGGCCATTTGAAATGTGAGAAACCTAGATGATCATTTAGTATTATAAGATACCCGTTAAATAATAATAATAAACTATATTATATTTTGACCTTACTCTGTTTTCAATGAAGCTTAGGTCAAAATGTAGAGCAAAATAAGATCGTCTTAACAGTATATTCATAAGTTTATAAAACGCTGGATTTTGAAAGTTATACGAGAAAAACAAGTGAAGCATCTGAATTAATTAAAACACTATTATATAACAACAGCAACAACAGCAACAACAACAGCAGCAGCAACAACAACAACAACAACAACAACAACAACAACAACAGCATCAACAGCATCAACAGCAACAACAACAACAACAACAACAACAATAGCAACAGCACCAGCACCAGCAACAGCAGCAACAACATAAGCACAGCAGCAACAACAACAACAACAACACCAACACCAACACCAACACCAACACCAACAAAAACAACAATACCAACAACAACAGCAGCAACACAACAACAACAACAACAGCACCCACAACAGCAACAACAACAGCAACAGCACCAGCAAC
>JAUTDX010006521.1:0-20591 GCA_030844895.1 Ambrosia x helenae
GCCACATTATATCATGTCATCTAGAAAGCGTACTGTACACTAAAACAAATAAAAGTTTTTTTTACATAGGAATTAACAATTGGAGCATCCTCTCCTGTCCCATAATTTACCATCTAAACCCTATATCATTAGCTATCTATGAGTGAGATTTTATTATTGTAACGTGTTTGTTTGTATATTCATTCGTTGCATGCATGTATAAAGATTTATAGAAATCACATAGCTTTGATAATATTCTTGAAAACCGAGAGAACTTACTATAGAACACGCAGATAATAATAACCTGAACAACTTCAAGAATCGTCTTGATACAAAGAGCCGCAGCTCGTTCAGTGTAATGACCTTTCGCAACAATCCGATCAAAAAGCTCACCACCTTCACATATCTCCATAACCAAATAAATCGCATCTTTATCCTCATACACATCTTTAAACGTCACAACATTAGGATGCAATGCATATGCCTCATGATCGACACCTCTCTCCTCACATCTTCAACGTCGATTTGCGCTCTTACTTGCTCTTTGATATCTTCTTGCATGCGACTCTTTCGCCTGTTGTAATGTCTTGGCATTCGTATGACACCCCAAACACACCCTACCGAGCTCTTTTCCAATTTTGTAATGTTGGTATATGTCTTTCCCGTTTGTGCCTTTGATGACCGAATGGGGCGTGTGAATGTTTTAGGGGTTCGATGTTTTATGCGTTTGCGTTGTTTTCGGCTTCTTCTAATGTTGTTGCTTGTGTTGGCAACAGAAACGTAACCACCCATTGATGATGATGATGATTATGATGATATGATGATGATTAATGATTTGATGATGGTATTACGAAATGCAATATTTAGGATTTGTTTAGATTGAATGATGCAAAATTTAATCACATTAGGATTGGAAACAAGGATTCTATGGTGAAATTTTGGATTCGATGGTGATTTGGGGTTACATGATTCCGTATTTTTTGTAAATTAAAGGGTCAAAGATATTATTTAAGTTTAAAGGGTCAAAAAATAATTAATAAATTGATATCAACAAAATTTATTTATTTTTTATTTATTTTAAATATCAAATTTAATAAAAGATATAAACTAATTAGACCTTTTTAACGGCAAAAGAAACTTTATTATATACGGTTTATTTAAGTCCAGTCTAATTATACAAAGAGTTAATCTTTCTTACTTGAATAATAACGTAAGTTAAAATGGCCACTTTTAGACCATCTCCAATGCAAGGTTATCTCAAAGTGAGTGAACAGGGAGGGGGATCGTGTGTGTGTGTGTAGGGGGGGGGGGGTTAAATTTGACACGATGGACCAAAACCATCACTGATCAGTGTCTATCGACACACCCGACATCCTGAGTTTACTTAATGAGGAAAAAGATAGGAAAAGAATCGAAGGAAAGTAGAGGAAAAGAAAAGATACATATCCT
Organism: Ambrosia x helenae; assembly: GCA_030844895.1. NCBI lineage: Eukaryota > Viridiplantae > Streptophyta > Magnoliopsida > Asterales > Asteraceae > Ambrosia > Ambrosia x helenae. The sequence goes on from JAUTDX010006521.1 coordinate 1,429, forward strand.
TTCCTTCCGTTTCCTTCTAAATCGAAAGGAAAATAAAACTAAAGAATTTGTCCTAGTTTTCGTTTCATTTCATTTCCTTTCTTAAATGAAACTTGGGAACACAACATGTTTTGTTTTCCTTTCTTTTCCTTCTTTAAATGAAACTCGAGAACACAATCCAATTTTTCTTTCCTTTCATTTCCTTTCTTTTCCCTCGTTAAGTTAACTCGGAAACACATCGTTAATTTAAACTTGCCTTTACATTCCAAAAAAATTAAGTTGTTTAATGGGCTGCAACTGACCCACACCAAAGGCCCAATAGACACCACTCTTTTAAATTCAAACAACTGCTAGCTAACCGTTAGCACACGATTCCTTAGTGCCCAACAAATGGGGTAAAGTTCCAAAAGGCATACATAGAACCAACCCTTATAATAAACACTTCAATTTCTTATAAAATTAAAGTTTCAAACATTATATGTAGCTGAATTTCTCCTGAAAAATCAAAGGTACCATGTAATTTCATTTCGTTTCACTCGATTCGATATGATTATCTGTTTGTAGTTTTTTACCATATGATATTAACTTCTTTTATGACTTGTTCAATTTAGAATTCTGTACTTTTCAACAGTTAAATGTAACGTGTTGAATTCGTTACGCCTAGATAAATATTACTACTTTCGTTATGCCTCTAGAAAATAAAAAAAGGATGTAATTTAAATCGTTACACTATTTTGCTAAATATTTTTTAAACAACATTTAAATTTCAGCATTACTCTTTTGAAAAAAAAAAACAACCTCTAGAAATCGACATTAATTCGATCTTTTGCAGACATAAACACATATATGACCAAATGTTTGGAAGATTCTTTTATGACTTGTTCAATTTTGTTTCCTCAAGTTATTTTTTGGTTGAACTAGTAGTAAGTCTTGTTGGTCAATCATATTATTAAATAATGTCTTTGAAATTATATACTTGAATTCTTTAGTTTGTGACCTTAATAGTTAAATACTTAAATCTAACATCTTGAATTCAAATTATCATAGTGTTCATCATGGTATGCATTAGGAATGACCTTAAAGTGCATACACAACAACTTAAATTAGGTTCAAATGGCAAGTTTAAAGAACCGTCCACCTTCAAATAGAGACGCGCGTTCTACTTTGAAGATAGGAGACGCGCGTTCTGCTTTGAAGGGAGAAAGTGAGGTTGAAGATGGTGAATTTGCTATTACTTTGAGGAAGGAAGAGTTACTTAACCGCGATAATTGCTTGTGGTTATCCATAAGCGATGCATCATCTCCATCGCCGTGTTATAAAGATGATGGCTTATGTGGTTACATGGATGTCAAGATAGATGCCTGGTTTATTTCGTTATTATCGACACAATCATCAAGATCAGATGCCCTTTTGAATACAAAAATCACCTTCTTTGACGGTTCTAGAGTAAATCCGATAGAAGAAGCGTCTTTAGTTCTTGATCAAAGTAAAAAATTGGATGAAAATATGGTTTTTCAAGAGAATTTGGAGGAAGAAGAAGTGGTCATGTGGCTAAAGAATGAATGTTTTAGTAAAAAAATTGGTAAAAGGTCAAAGTCAAAGTCAAAGTTTGCATATTGTACAGATAGCAGTGATGAGCAGTCTTTGTTTTCTTCATGTTCTAGCTCTGATTACTCATCAGAAGTCATGGATTTGGAAGAAGTTAGTACGGATAAACTGTTAGAAAATAAAATATAAAATCAAGGATTATGGTCTAACAACTTTCCTTCTTGGCTCCACAAGATTTGGACAGCTAGCACACCTCTACTACTAGCCGTTGGTGCTCAATCAAAGAGATTTCAACTTTATTAGTTTCCTTACTTATCCTTATGTATTCACCTATTTATTTTACATGTTCTGTCATTGTAAATTTAAGATAATGCAACACACAAAAACAATTTCTAGAATTCCATTTCAAAACATGGTATCAGAGCAGTGCACACGATCATAGATCGACCCGTTCATCCTATACCGAACCTTTGTTTCAATTTTCAATCATCCTTCCCAACCTTCAGTCTAAAAAAGGGCTACTATGGCTCAAGAAAGCACCAATATTGGTCTGGCCCTGCAGATCATTAATATTCTGAAAAACAGTTTTATAAATCAAAATCAACCTCAAAACCAACAGCAAGGCATTCTAAGAACGGTTACTGACGGGTCTTCTTCTCAAAACAAAGTGGCGGCAGGTTTGATTGCCTGTTCAGACGAATCCGAAGGATTAGGATTCTTGTCTAAAGCGCGAACTGGTCAAAAATACACAAACAATCGATCCTCATCCCGGACTGATAAGTCCAAACTGAAGTGTAATCATTGTGGTATGATGAAACACACCGAAGATCAATGCTTTCAACTCGTCGGTTACCCCGAGTGGTGGACCGAAGGCCACAAAAAAGGACATAAAGGAGGAAAGGCCGCCACAGCCACAACGACCACCGGAGACACGAAGAACAGTGGCGGAAAAAGCGGGTGCGGAGGCATCGCCTTTGCCGGAAATATAGGCGCCGATGTGTCCAACCATGGAGGTAATGGGGCTGAGGAAATATTCTCAGACCCCTCCTTTGTAAATCCAAATATTATTGATGATGTTTTTCTAGATATGTTCAAACACCCCCATCCAAAACCTAAGATTTATGATACAGGCCAATATATATCTAAAAAGGATTTGTTTATAAAGAAAACATTAAAAAATCATGTTTTAAGAAAAGCAACAAAATTTTAGAAAAAACCTTTGGACAAGCTAATATAGCTCAAACTGATGATAATTTAGATACACCTTGGATATTTGATTGTGGTGCTACTGACACCATGACATATGATCCATTCGACATTGTGTCAAAGTCTAAACCTAGGATCAACCATATCAAGACCGCAAACGGGGGTGTTGTTCCCGTTAAAGGGGGAGGAACTATAGAAATATCTCCAACTTTAAAACTCTCGAATTGCCTTTATGTACCGTCCTTATCACATAAACTATTATCAATTAGCCATGTTACAAAAGAATTAAATTGCACTGTTTTAATGCACCCCACATTTTGTATCCTTCAGGATATCAGGACGGGAGCGATTATTGGGCGTGGCACTGAACGCCAAGGATTATATTATGTGGAAGAAGTGACTCAACAGGGTACTGCGATGCTTGCTCACGGAACTGCAAATAGAGAAGCCTGGTTATGGCATAGAAGGTTGGGGCACCCTTCCATCGGTTATTTACATCTTTTACTTCCTAAGTTATTTCCTTCCAACAAACCTTTAACTGTGAAACTTGTCTTTTAGCTAAAAGCCATAGACATACCTATAAATTGAATAACACAAGAGTCGTTTACCATTCTCTCTTATCCACTCTGATGTTTGGGGCCCTGCTGAGATTAATGGGGGACAAAACTTTCGTTTTTTTGTACTTTTTGTTGATGATTGCACTCGTATGACATGGAGTTATTGTTTAAAACACAAATCTGAAGTTTTTGATAAATTCACTATTTTTTATACCATGATACAAACACAATTTAAAACCAACATTCAAATTCTTCGATCCGATAATGGAGGGGAATACATAAATGAATCTATGAAAAATTTTTGTCAAGAAAAAGGAATTATTCATCAAACCACTTGCCCACACACTCCTGAACAAAACGGTACTGTGGAACGAAAAAATCGTATTATTTTGGAAATAACTCGGGCCTTTCTTATTGAATCAAGAGTCCCTACGTCTTTCTGGCCTGAAGCTGTTGCTACTGCTACTTATTTAATCAATAGGCTTCCAACCAAAGCCCTCGATCTTAAAACTCCTCTTCAGGCTCTATCAGATTTTACCAAACTTCCTCCGCCACTTACACTTACACCACGAGTGTTTGGATGCTCTGTCTTTGTCCACATACCTAAAACCAATCGTGGGAAACTAGGCCCATGTGCTGAAAAATGTGTGTTTGTCGGCTATGGTATCGAAAAAAAGGGATACAGATGTTATAATCCCAAAACACGACATATGTACACGACCCTTGACTGCAACTTCCTTGAAACCGAATTCTTTTATACCCCCCAACACAATAGTGAGGGGGAGAATGAGTATGTTGACACTTTGAGTTGGTTGGAATGGCACCCATCATCACAAGAAGTTAATCACAATACCCAAAATGAGTCACATGCTTCCACAGAACCTGGTGAACCTAACGTCAGTGCTACTAACCATGATCCTCCTAGTCCAGTTATCGAGGTAAGTAACTCTCAACTTCATGAGGATATTCAAAACAATGAAACACCACATGTGGATATTCAACATAATGAATCTCATATTGACACATCTGATAACCATGAAATTCCTATAGAACAAACTGTGCAGGAAGGACAAGAGGAACCAATACAAGAAGAACAAACCAAAAGATATGAACTCCCACCAAGAGTCAACAGAGGAGTCCCACCAAAACGGTATTCCCCAGAAAAGGAAACGAGATCGTCTAGATACCCCATGGCGAATATTGCTAAAGGAAACTTATCTAGAGAAGCCAAGGCTTTTGTTTCCTCCTTATATAAAGAACAAGTCCCAAACTCTATGGAACAAGCCTTAGATTCAAAATACTGGAAGGATGCTATGGAAACAGAAATGGAGGCACTCATAAAGAACGATACTTGGAAAAGTGTGAACTTCCCTTAGGAAAGAAACCAGTGGGTTGTCGTTGGGTCTTTACCATCAAACGCAAACCTGATGGAACCATTGAAAGATATAAAGCACGATTGGTAGCGAAAGGCTACACCCAGACATACGAATCGACTACTCGGAGACGTTTTCTCCTGTAGCCAAGATTGACACCATCCGAGTCCTTTTTTCTATTGCTGCAAATGAAGGATGGCCACTTTACCAATTTGATGTTAAGAATGCTTTCCTTCATGAGATTTAAAAGAAGAAGTATACATGGAAGCCCCTCCTGGATTCACAGGAAATTTCAAAGCCAAGGAAGTATGCCGGCTAAAAAAAAACCCTTTATGGGCTTAAGCAATCTCCTCGAGCTTGGTTTGGTAAATTTACCTTAGCAATGAAGGGATATGGCTTCCGACAAAGCAACTCTGACCATACGTTATTTCTTAAAAGAAGAGGTAAACTTATAACTTGTTTAATTATATATGTCGATGACATGATCATTTCAGGGAACGATGAGGAAGAAATGAGGAAGCTGAAGGCAAACTTGTTTACAGAGTTTGAAATGAAGGACTTGGAAGACTTAAGTACTTTCTTGGAATTGAGGTTCTAAGATCTAAACAAGGGATCTTTATATGTCAAAAGAAATACATTCTTGACCTCCTAGCTGAAACAGGAATGATTGATTGCAAGCCTGCCGATACTCCAATGATTGCTAACCAGAAACTTTGTATGGAAAAAGAAGCAGAATTGGCAGACAAAGAGAGATACCAGCGGTTGGTGGGAAAACTTATATACCTCTCGCATACTCGTCCAGACATTGCATATGCGGTTGGGGTTGTTAGTCAATTTATGCACCAACCTCAACTAGCTCACATGGATGCAGTATGGAGGATAATAAGGTACCTCAAAGGAACTACAAGTCATGGGGTCCTATTTCAACCAAATAAACACTTAAGAATCCAGGCATACACAGATGCAGATTGGGCAGGAGATAAAGGAGACCGGAGATCAACGTCGGGATACTTTACCTTGGTAGGGGGGAACCTAGTCACATGGAGGAGCAAGAAACAAAAAGTTGTAGCCTTATCAAGCGCCGAGGCAGAATTCCGAGGGATTGCCCGAGGTCTAGCAGAAGTTCTATGGATACGCAAACTCTTGACTGAGCTTGGGTTTCCTCAAACTAAAGCCAACCCGATCATGTGTGATAATAAAGCTGCAATACAAATCTCAGAAAACCCAGTTCAACACGATCGTACAAAGCATGTGGAAGTGGACAGACACTTCATCAAAGAAAAACTCGAAAAAGGAATAATAGCGCTTCCATTCATACATTCAAAAGATCAATTAGCAGATATATTAACAAAGGCCGTCAACGGGAGGATTTTCAATCATTGTCTTAGCAAGTTAAATGTTGGGGATCCCACCACTCAACTTGAGGGGGAGTGTTAGAAAATAAAATATAAAATCAAGGATTATGGTCTAACAACTTTCCTTCTTGGCTCCACAAGATTTGGACAGCTAGCACACCTCTACTACTAGCCGTTGGTGCTCAATCAAAGAGATTTCAACTTTATTAGTTTCCTTACTTATCCTTATGTATTCACCTATTTATTTTACATGTTCTGTCATTGTAAATTTAAGATAATGCAACACACAAAAACATTTTTTTGGCCACTTAATTCGGCATCTGATTGGGGTTTGGAGACTAAATTGGATTACTTCATTATGTCCCCGCGTAAGGATGTATACAAAGTCGGTATCTCACCAAAAACTACTTGTAATCGAGAACTGAATTCAAAACAAGGCTGCAACAGAAGACTCGTGTTTGGAACACGCTTACAACCCTCAGGTAATCCAAGAAACAAAGATGGAATGAGTTTAGAAAAAGGTTGCAACAGAAGGGTCCAGTTTAGCATAGACTCAAAATCATCATCAAACATGACAAGAAGCGCGGATATAGCAGCTGCAGAGCAAGCACAAATTGACTGCTTAACCAAGCGGCCCGTGAGCAAGCATAAGATAGTGTTGGATGATCTTTTGTTAGTAGATAAGTTGAATGCAGAGGGTGTCATTGAGCAAGTGTTAGGACTTGATGAATTTGATGGACATGAGGGTATTGAACCTGAGTTCGACAAAGATGAGTTCTCTCCATGGTTTTGAAAACCGGACCAAAACTGATCTTTGGGTCGAACCAGGAATGGGCCTGTTCATCGGTTCAGCACCAAGCATTAAGCATGGCCTGTTATGCGAAAACTTGGCTGAAAAAAAGGTTTAAAGTTTCCTAGTTATTTTAGATTTGTTTTTTTTATATATTTTCATTTTTTTTCGATTAATCATATGATGTGATCCGTTTTTTAAACTGTCCAATCCACTGATCGATGAACAGTAGAGCGGCCAGTTTGATGACCGGTCCGGCTTTCAAGAAATTGGTTCTCTTGTTCGAATTCCTTGATTTGTGGTATTTCAAACATTTGTTTCTTTGAGAATCTTTTTTGATGTAGTATGAGCTCAGTTTAACGGTAAATTATCATATTACAGGCTAAAACACATATTTGTAAAAAGTCACCAAAATAGGCATATCAAACTAGTGTATCTACCATTCTAACCGTCAAAATCCTGACAAAATTGTTGAAGATTGTATAATTTTTCATGATTGTTAGTAGTCCATAGAAAATCTAGCAATATAGTCATCAAGAATAAGAAGTGTGGTCACGAGATCCACAATGTATGACCCAATGTATCGAACCATACACGCTTCGTGAATATACAAAGTTTGGAAATCCACAATGTATGACAGTTGTAACACCCCTAATTTTCGGGTCAAGTTTTTACATATAAGAAATCCAATTACATTATTCGACTTAGTGTAGTCCGGCCCAAATGATTCAACCCAATTTACCTAATTACACCCAACAACTTGATTCGACCCAATTACCAAATTATGCCCAACAACTCAAAGTCCAGTTTGGTTAATTAGTGATCCAGCCCAATGATTATGGGGCCAAATCAACCCAAGTATAATTAATATTAATTAGACCCAAAACTCAAACTCAGTGATTTAACTATCGTCCCAAACACAACTAACTTAACATCCGACCAATTCAAATCAACACAATAATGAATGGTTTGGCCCGACCCAAACCCGGCTTGTGCTTCAAGTAATTATATTAGACTGGATAAAATGCACATTGCTAAAAGTTTTTTTCTTTGAATGACAACTATTTCGATTGTAATTGAAAAGAAAAGGAAGCTCGTAGCAAGGAGCTAGAAACTTTCCAATGATACTTACAAAAGAAATTTAACAATATAATGCATAACATAAGCTTCAATAGAGTGACAATCTTTAAAACAAACACACAATCATTTAATATGAAACATACTTATGGAAATTAAACGAAAGCTAAAATGATAAAGCTTTAACAGCTTGACATTTTAACAATACAAGAAACCGCGCATATGAGTCTTATGAGCCAGTTTACTTAAGAAACGTGGATTCTCTTTCTCTAAGACGACAATGGAGGAGTATCTGAATTTATCCAGGTCCTTTGCATATATACATGTCTTTCCCCCTTCACCACATCACTCGAAGCAAATGATTCAAGTTCCATCATTTCTCTTGGTGTTAACTTTATAGACAAAGCTCCAATATTTTGGTTCAAGTTTTCATGCTTTGTGGTCCCTGGAATTGGTACCACATCGGTTCCTTGGTAGTGCACCCACGCTAGTGCTAGTTGAGCCGCTGTGCACCCTTTCCTTGTAGCCATCTCATTCACTCGCTCGAATACAATCTTATTGTGTTCAACATTCTTAAACCTTGGATAATCCTGTAATAAGTTGAAGTACAACTAATTAATGGTTACATTCGTGACGTAGATTACAAACAATATAATGAGCTTGTGGTTTCATGTGTTGAATTATAAAGAACTCACAATTGAAAACATTGAGAATAAATTAGTCTTTCCTTGCAAACTCTCCTAATTATTTCTATGCATGTTATATCCCTTTATCTATTCACTATTTCACTAAGCATTAGTCTATGTCATGTTTAATTTATTCTTTCATGCATGACATGTTTACTTGATCTTTGGGCTAGTGGGCTAGGAGTGAAGATAGAGAGAATTAGCTAGAATGCAAAGGATAACAATTATATTTAGTATTTCACAATTAATATATAAGCAATATCTTTTGATTATCACTTATAATAGTGTGCTATAACTTATAAATAGAGTTAATGGTCAAAATCGTCCCTTTGCTACATCAGTCCAAAATAAAAACTTTTTACATCTAGGTTCTTCTGTTTTACATTTTGTTGCCAAATTTGTCCCTGACACTAAACCCAGTTACCTATTGTCGTTAACTCTGGGGATATTTTTGTCTTTTTGGCTGCCCCTTTTTAAAACCCAATTTAAATATAGTTATTCATACCTCCGGAAGACAAAAATACCCAGATGTAAAAAGGGGGCATCCAAAAAGACAAAAACACCTTAGAGTTAACGATAATAGTTAACTGGATTTAGTGTCAGGGACGAATTTGGTAACAAAATGTAAAACAAAAGGACCCAGATGTAAAATGTTTCGATTTTAGACTGATGTAGCAAAACTGGCCAAACATCAGGGACAATTTTAGCCATTAACTCTTGTAAATATGATACTTTCCTTGTGTCTCCCTCTGGCAAGTTTTTCACCAATGTTGGACCACCAGCCAAGAATCCCCTTCCAAGAGGACTATAAGGAACAATCCCAATGCCAAGTTCTCTGCAAAACATGCCATAAAATCACTATCATAGCTAATTAGTGTAAGATTACATTGTGTCTTCCCTAAAGTACATCAAAACTTCTAAAGATGACCTGCAAGTAGGAACGATTTCATCCTCCAAATCTCGTGACCATAAAGACCATTCGGTTTGTATTGCGGTTATGGGATGAACAGCACGAGCCCTTCTAATTGTTGAAGCACATGCTTCTGATAATCCTATGTACTTCACTTTGCCTTCCTCAACCATTTCTTCAGTTCGCCCATCTTTTCGAGTGTATATATAAAAGTGTTAGTTAAGAACAACTTAATCTTGACATTGCTACAATACATGATTCTAAGTGCTTGAATAGCTCATATTGGTTTTTGCTCTTCATAGTATTTTTTTTTACTTTAGTTTGAATAAATTTAATAGTCTTGGAGTGGTTTTAGTCTCAAATGGGCTAATCATAGGCCCATTTTGAAAGTGGGTATATGTTGAGTTTTCTTTATGGGCCAATTATGGTCCAGAAACAGTTTAGATATCTGGCTTGATCATAGGTCCAATTTGTATAGATGGTTTTGGATCAAGTATATAGCCCCATTTAAGTGACCCAATAGCCAGGTGGTCTCTCAGGTTCCAATTTTGTCTCTTTAAAGACGGGAGACCTAACTAAAACTTGTATTATTTGATTATGCAAATAGTTCTAATCCTACAATTATTGTTATCTTACGTTCTATTTTGTTATTTTTGCAAAAGGCCATATTTTAGTATTTATTTTAGTTCCTCACAAATGTTGAGCTGGCCATGTAAGTGGATTATAGGTCCAATTCATATAGAGCCCCATATAGACGGTTTTGGAAAGGGTTGTATAGCACATTTTAGTGACCCACTAGCTGGGTGGTCTATCTAGTAGTCTGTTTAAAGGCCGGAGACCTAACTACAAATTTTTATTCTTTTATTTATTTTGTTAAAAAAATTTGCCTTTTTAAACAATTTTTTTTCCAGATTAAAATACACAGAAAAGCGAGAGAGACAAACCGTGACTTCGATTGGGATACTAGTGTCAATCCTATGAGCGTAGTAGAGATCAATGCAATCTACATCGAGTCTTTTCAAGCTAGCTTCACAAGCCCATCGTACATACGCCGGATCACACAAACTACCGGAGGCTTACCATCCATCAACCGCACTCCGAATTTTGTAGCGATTTGGACCTTCTCTCTATATCCTCCTTTCAAAGCCTGCCCAAAGTATAACATTCCTTAAATGAAATCAAACAAAGCAACACTACTCTAATAACAACTTTGTTACCAACCTTGCCAACAAGGACTTCATTGGTGTGAGGGCCGTAGAAGTCGGACGTGTCAAGGAACGTGACGCCTGAGTCAATAGCGTGGCGGATGAGGTTGATCATCTCGGGTTCAGGCTTTGGTGGTCCGTAATGTGCGGACATGCCCATGCAACCCAAGCCTTGTGCTGAAACAACTAGACCTTGTGAACCTAAATTTAGTTGTGACACCTTTGATGACACCTTTGATAACATATCTGTTATGAAATATAATCTTACAAGATGTTAACTTTATTAATTATAATAATATAATATAGACTAAAATACTTTTTTGGACATGAAAATCACAATAATAGAGTAATATCGTAGTTATTTTTATTTCATGATGTATTTAATTCTCTTTAAATACGTGTGCTTGATTTCGTCAAAAAATTTTCCATGATATTTATTAGACTATTAAAGATGTATAAACACAATAAGAAAAATAAGTATTTCATATGTTGACATTTGAATGATTTTTTTTTCCGGAAAATCTCCAAAATAAACATTGACTACCATATACTTACAAAAATAAACACATGAAATGTCCTAAGTTTAGAGACTTCACACTATTCAACACTACTCAGAATCTGATATTTGTCCAAGAGTTTTAAATAAAGACTCTTTAACTTGTAATGGTCCAACAAACCAACCAATAAAATGATGACTTATGGGTGAAAATGCTACTAGACGCTGGAGGGGGTGCCTCATCCCCCAAAGGCGTTTTTGCATCAAAACAACGTAGTTTTAAGAGTTTTTGCATTTAATCCAATGTACATGACAACCGGGACCTACTCTTTGACGTGAGGGGGTGCCTCATCCCCTTAGTAAATTTAGTGTAAATTTCATGCAAAAATCGTTAGCACCCCTAGGGCGGATACAGAAGGTTTTAGGGGGTTCGAACCCTATCGGTTTGGTAAAAATTGAAAAATTTAGGGGAAAATTTTGAAAAATTAGTGAAAATCAGTGAAAATCTACGAAAGGAACCCCCTGGAAATCCATTCTGGATACGCCACTAAGCACCCTTTAATAGTTCGCATAAGACCCCGATTGTTGGACTACACCGTTTTGCTATGTAGTAAACGGTTGATATAAGCGTACGAATGATTAAAGTTGCGAATTGTATCAATAATTAAAAAAATACTTACAATTTAACACTAACAATTTTGATTTTCCACTTCTAACCCAAAACTTCTCAATTTTTTTTTTTTTTTTTTTACTTTTAACGCTAACATTTTCATCTTTTACAATTTAACCCTAACCCTATTTTCTTTCAACTTTGGTTCCACATACTTTTCATCTTACGCGATTTTTTCGTTTTAAGTTTCGTTCTAAATTTTGTGAGTTATAACAAGTTCGTCGCAATGCGCGGTCCTAGACCGACTTAGTTACTTCACATTAACCATACTTATTAAAAGTCATCGATTTTACGCCTTGGCATTAACACGTCGTAACGACGTGTGTGGTTCTACGATTTACTCCTTTTTCATTCAGTGTTATTTTCCTTTTTTTATTTATTGTACTTTTACGAGTTTTTTGATGTTAGTGGTCCGCTGATGATGGTGTGGCATTAATGCTACTTGGCATGGTTTTACACCCCGCCGCAACGCGTGAGGGCTTAATACTAGTTATACATAAAAAGTAAGCCACATGACCACTAGTAAATCCGAAAAACAACATAAGATTTATACAAATAGTTAAATGGTGAACAATCCATAGAGATGTTCATTATTTTAACTCAAACACCATTAAATGTGTCACTATTTCTTGTCCTTTTTCTAGCCTTCAACAATTTCTTTACAACCCATGTTATAAAGAAAATAGTGTGAATAAACGCAAGCAACAAGCATAGAAGTAACCATGCACAACACATGATCACAGTTGGCTCATTCACCCACGAGTCAGGAGACATGTTAAATAACTCCACCATGTACCAAAACGTCATGAACAACATGATGCAAAGTGTCGCTAAATTAAGCACCCACAAACAAACCTTGTTCCTTAAAGAGATTCCACTTAGCAACAACACAAATATCATTAGTGACAAAACCATGATTACCGTATTCTCTACCGTGAAACCGTCTTTAAACCGCATTGCCTAACGGTCCGTCTTTAGAATCCGTAAATGTCCCTCCTGGAGGGTGTAGCCCTGAGTAGAACGACGAGGTTGCGATGACTATCGTAGCTAGCATTAGAATCCCGCGTTGTTTTTCTAACCAGTTTCCGTTGTTGTTTAGATACCAGTTCCATATTCTTGACATTAATCTTTTAGGCTTATTTCTCGTAACATTTTGCGACGAATTGGATTCGTCAATTTGGAATGGTTTAACGTGTGTCTCTCTTTGAAAACCGGCTTCCATAAGTAGGGCTCGGATTTCTATTGCTTCGAAATCACGAGGACTATGATCAAGAACATCCAATGCTGTGAACCCGTGTATATTAACAAGGTTTTTATTTGTTTTGATGCTAGATTTCTGAAGCAGATACTTCACAGTCTACACAAACAATTAATCCCAGAATCGTAGCAAAAGAATTAGCGTCAAACACTACTAGAAATTTACTTTTTTTTTCACTAAGTTGTCACTTATTTGCGACAGAGATTTAAATATCAAATACAAATTAACCTTTTTTATATTTTTCCGACTAATTTTTGATAGTAGAAAGTCCGGTCATAAATTTCGTAAGCGATCTTTTAAGTTTGTATATAAACACATAGAGTAAAAATCAAATACAAATGAGATCAAATGTGAGAATGAATGGGTGTTTTTTGTTTTTTTCTATTTTTTTTCATCTACTCTAAACAGGTTTTCATCTAGTAGAGTAATTACACTAATTACTGAGTAATTGCATAGATTTTACATAATTAATCTACTAGAATAATTGTATAATATCTTATTTTTGAAGAGTTTAGGACAACAAAAATGCTTAACAAGTTGGAAAAAAATATTCAAAAACAAAAAAGATTCTTCTTTCGCTTCTCACGTTAAGACCTAATTGTAGGTTAAAACTACAGCTAAAAATTCGTATCCAAATTCCGTAGCAAAATTTTTTGTAGCAAATTCATAGCAAGAATAGCGACCTCCTTTTTAGTAGCTAAACCGGTCGCAAATATGTATTCCGTAGGTTAAATTTGTAGCAACTAATTTAGCGACAAGACTTGTAGCTACGAATCATATTTGTAGCAAATCTATAGCAAAATGGGTCTTTGCTACGAATCTGCTACGGATTTGACCATAGCAAATGCCTATTTTTGTAGTAGTGAAAAACGTCCCTATTGACCCTTGTCGCCCCTAATGAGTCGCCGCTAATACCCTATTTTCCACGTGGAATTAATTTTTTATTTTTTTGCTACGTGGCATGACACATGGCAAAATCCTGTGCAGTCTGGGCGTTAATCTCTTGAGCAATCAACGGTCAGGATTGGTTCTAATATTGGTAGGTGGGGAATGAGGTATTAGCGGCGACACCTAGGCGGGTCGCTTCTAAAGGTGTCGCCGCTAATAGTTTATTTTCTTGTAGTGGCAGTAAAAGTTTTACGACGGTTGTGAATTCAGTCGCAAAGCTGTCATTTTATGCTTTTTCAGTCACTGTCTTTGCGACCAACTTGCAACCTGTATTTATAATTTTATATTGACTTTTGGCTATTGCAACAGAGTTGCTACTGACAACATCCGTGATGTTCAATGTCCTCTAAGAGGCATTTTTCGTCACATCAACATCATAACACGCATTTTCAAACAATGTGTAACGGTGAATGCTCCTTAACGCTCTTTCAATCATTACTTTTCATATTTTTTCTTCTTCTTTTGGGCATTATGCTAAAATGCTCATCCCTCTCCATAAGGGGACGAGCACTCCACGGGTACCCCTTTTAGGGTACTTTGCTTATGAACAACAGTTTTTGAACAAATAAATAACCATGAAAAATTGAAAATAGTTGCTATAAAAAGATTTATAAAGCTAGTACCTGAACATGCTTATGAATAGCAGCTAGGTGAAGGAGGGTGTTCCCATCACTGTCTCTCAGCATTGCCAGCTCATCTTCATTCCACAGTTGACACAACAATTTAAACGCTTCCAAACGGTTATAAAATATGCATGCATGCAAAATAGTTTCACCATTTACTTGCAACTCTTTACAGATATCAGGTTTTGTTTCAATCAACAGTTTGATGATCTCCAGCTCTTCATTTTTGGCAGCCAAATAGAGAGGTGTCCTTCCATCTTTGTCGCGAAAACGACATCCTTCCGCACTCGTAACATGCAAAAGTTTCTCGTGCGATCTCCACGTGCCCCTCGCTGCGGCCAAGTGAAGTGGTGTTTGCCTTGACGAGTCGAGGGACGTGGCAAGTGTTGGTTTTTTTGTGAAGAAGAATCTTCGCGAAATCATTGTGGCCTATCAAGGCCGCAATGTGTAATGGAGTTTCGTTGGCTCTGGTCAGCGAAACTCTGTCGAGAACAAGCTCGTCCTTGTGTAAGTAATTCATTGAGGACTTGCACATTTCCTGTTAAGGATGCTTCAAAGATGATTTTGTCCATTGTGTTGTTGGTTTATTTTGTAATAAAACATATCATATGTACATATTTATATAGATAAAAAAGATAAAGTTGGTAATGATAGGGATGTGGGATGTTTCGTTGACTTTTATTGAAATATTGACTTTGTCAAAATGTTTTGAAGTCAACTCTCATATTGCTTAATACCATGGTAATCAATACTCGGGTTTAAATTTTCAAGTATGTATTTAAAATAAGGTTTTAAGGATACTTGAACAATTTATTATGAACGAGAAAGTACATGGAAATTGATTATCAAACTTCATAACGAAAAATAAAAGTAACAAAACAATTACATTTTTACTGTTGGATCAACGTGTTATGTGACTTCTAAGTCACATGTAAAAAGATTCAAGTGAACATATGTGATATTTATTCACGTACTAAGGCTGAACAGTATGCGTACTGATCTCCCCCATTCACCCACCCTTCAAATCCAGACCGTGCTGCATGGGCACCGTTGTGGATGCTCTAGTAATCGATACTGTTATGAAGATTGTGATAAAGCTTAATAAGTCCAGGGGTGTAAAATAATAATTCTAAGACTTCAGGGGTTTAAGTTGCCTTGACTTCAAACTCCTAACGAACCATAACGGCTGATTTGGGGCTATATATCTGATTGCTAATCAGAAACACTAATTCATTCAATCGATTTCTATTTCCTTTTGTTTACTTTCAATTCAGTTTCTAATCTTTTGTAATCATCTTCTATAGTTCATAATAACAAGAAATCGTTGGTTCGTTCTTTTGATCTTGTGTAATTGTTCTTTGAGTGTTCGTTTTATAACCAGTGGTATCAGAGCCAGTTGGCTCAGGTTCAAAGACTCTGTTCGATCAAGAAGGTGATTGAAGGTGACAAGATGTTGTCGACGAAGTTTGAACTGGAGAAGTTCGATGGGAAGAACGATTTTGGTTTATGGAGGATGAAGATGAAGGCCCTATTGGTTCATCAAGGAGTAGTTGATGCTCTGTTGGATGAAAACAGGTTACCAGTGGGTTTAACTGATAAAGAAAGGAAAGATATTCTTGAGAAGGCCACAGTGCCATAATTCTTAGCCTAGGTGATCGTGTGCTTAGAGAAGTTTCGAAAGAAAACTCTGCAGCAGGAGTCTGGGCTAAGTTAGAGAGTTTGTATATGACAAAATCATTGGCCAATAGGTTGTATCTAAAGAAAAGACTGTATACTTTTCATATGACTTCTGGTAAAACATTAGAAGATCATACTGATGAGTTTAACAAGTTGATTCTTGATTTAGAAAACATTGATGTGACTCTGGATGATGAGGATCAGGCCATCATTTTCTTGACTTCTTTGCCTCATTCTTATGAGCACTTTGAGACACTCTCATGTATGGGAGAGATTCTCTGTCTATGGAAGAAGTATTGGCTGCTCTCAATTCAAGAGAATTGAAGAAGAGAACAGACATAAAAGATGATGGTGCTGAAGGCTTGTTGGTTAGAGGAAGAACAGAACAGAGATCATTCAAGGGTAAAGGATTCAATGGAGGCAACCAGAGTATAGGCAAGTCTAGGACCAAATTCAAAAGAAGGTGTTTTAATCCGTAACTCAGATAAACATCTTAAAAGAGAATGTCCAGAAAGAGGGAAAAGAAGGTCTGATTCAGGGTAAAAAGTCATGTAATTCTCCACAAGAAAGGTCCTAAGATGGTTATGATAGTGCAGATATCCTGGTGGTAACAAATGAAGAAGGTGTTGTGATTGGCATCTGGATTCTTGATTCAGGATGTTCATATCATATGACTCCTCATAGGGAGTATTTCATTGATTTCAAGAAAGGAGATCTTGGTACTGTAAAACTGGGAGATGATAAGCCTTGTAGAATTGCAGGATATGGTTCTATCAAGCTCATTTGGATAACGGACAGATGTGATTCTGGAGAATGTAAGGTATGTCCCTAAATTAACAAAGAATTTAATTTCTTTGGGAACCTTTGAGAGTCAAGGATATTCTGTTAGTCTAAAGAATGATAAGGCTAAAGTTGTGAAAGGGCCCATGGTGGTGTTATCAGGAACTAGGCAAGGTAATAATACCTATGTTCTTGATGGTCATGTCAAACAAGAAGTTGCATCATTCGTAGCTGAGGCTAAAGATGATGACTTCATGTTATGGTGGTGTGCGTGGTTTTAGTAATTAAAAAAGATATCATTTTCCCGGTGCCAAAAACTTTGATGTTTTAATTTAGAAACTTTGGTTCGGGTCAAATGACTGATTTTTACTAAACCGGTTTTACCAGGTTTTAAATTTATAAAGTAAACAACATTTACTTTCGAAACTAAAACCAACACATAGGCAGAGAACTTGATGTGCGTAGTATAGTTTCTAGGTAAGTATTGAGTATCGTATCCCTAAGGATCACACTTTCCCCTATTCAACCTTACATCAATTTACAGATCGGGTTTTAAAAAGAAAAATAAAACGGAGGGGTTCTTTAGTAAAAATAGTTTTTGAAAAAGGTTTTGGTTTGTAAAACAAAAAGATAAAAATAGTAGAGTAGTATATTATGCATATCTCGGGGTCCTTTCGATTAATAGTTAAGTTTATTATTAGAATTAAATATTTAAGTTAGTTAGTTTTGTGAGGAAGACGATAGGGATCTTGAAGTGTTTCTCTTTTATAGAGAAGCGGGGCTACTACTGCGTAGAATGCTAAACCTCCCCAGCGTGCGTCCACCTGGGGTCTCCGCCAGGCCTCGCGTATAGCGGGCTCCTCAAACCGCGGTCAAGTATCTGGTCTTCAAACTCGTCTTCTTCTTAAAGTGGAGGCTTCACTTCCGACCTGGAACACCGTACACCCCGTCTTAGCTCTCGCGTTTCGTACCGAAGGGTCTCGCCCTTAGGTCATCCCGAGTAGGTCAACAACGAATCCCCATTGGTTAACGAACTAGGTCGATAGATCTCTCTTACAGTTGATATCAGGAGACTGTACCCCATTGGTTAACGACGTTGTACTAACGAGAACTAGATAAAGAATCCGTTATTTGTTTATCTTTATTGTGACACTTAATATTTAGCGATCAATTAAATGTCAAGTTGGTTTAAGCAATGATAACTTAATTACCCAACCCTTAACCTCCCGAACTGGATGAAACCCTGATAAAGGTGGCACATAATCCTAAAGGCGTATGATACAAGAGATCACTGGTGCGCCCTTAGGGAAACCTCTCTTACCAAGAAGATCATCCAATCATCTGGTAAGTACCAGAAATGTATCACTCAGATCTGGTCCCACTTCAGAAGCCATTGCTTAGAACCCGGTTCGGATATCAGAAGCCCGAAGGATCTGTCTTACTACCAGTTTCCTTGCCTTGGATCTAGTTCGGGACTACCAGAAGCTGATTAAACCTCTAGTTATTTAGTTAAGTTAATCAATTATTATTTTATATTTTCGGATGAGCTCACAAGTGCATGGGTTGTTACACACCATGGGTACACTCATGAGTTCTCCTAATAAGTTAACATTGATTTTAGGTTTAAGTTATCATCAAAGCAAACCTGTCACAAAGATAAACAAATAAGGATTAGAAGAAGAGGACACCACAAGTAACTAAAAAATAAACTACTAATAAAAAAATAAAAGTCTACAAATGATAGAAAGATACAACCATAGAACATGATCAACACAAGAACATGCTGCTCATAGACAAGCTATCCATCTTCAAGTGATATGTAGCTCTCTTGATCCTCACGACCCTCGATATTATTGCATAACTACTCTACTCCCTCTTCTTGGCCAAGCCGATCAAGGTAGGACGAAGCCTAACCATTGAGGGATGTTAGGAGGGCCAGAAGGCCTCCCACAAGACCCCAAGATCTCAGGAAGAAGCTTGGAGTTCGGCCCAAGAGAGCATAAGAAGGGATGAACAAATGGTGGG
>JAUTDX010006522.1:0-31085 GCA_030844895.1 Ambrosia x helenae
GTTGTGAATAAATTATAAGTGCATACAAAGTGTTAAATATATATATTAGATTATTAGTATTACTGTTTAGTTGTGTTTAGCCAACAGGATTGAGTTAGGGTTTGTTTCTAGTTTGTATCCTCTATATTGAGGGTTCCCCCTCTTGCAATAAAACATGATTCACTTAAAATGTAGTCCGTTACTTTTACATAAGCGCCCACCTTCTGACCGAATCTCTATAAACAGATGCAACCAAAGTCAATAGTGGTAGGGGTGTCAGGCTGGGTTAGGGCTGACCAAGGTTTTGAGACAGGATATGCTAAGCGGTAACCAGACTGAAGACTAGGAACATGGGAAAAGAATACAGGAGACCAGAACGCTATGTGGTCGGTCAGACAGTTGGGCTTGAACAATTTACACTTGAGCATATATATGCTAGAACAGCTTGGGCATTTGGGACTGCAAGATTGTTTTACCATATTACACTTACAAAATTATTCACTGATATAATAACAACTGGTTTATGTTTGCAGGGAAGAAAGCAACACATATAACAAATTGCAGGAACAAATTTCAAAAGTTTACTGATATATAGCAACACATATAAATTACAAGATTTAATCACTACATAACTTAAAATGATTCACAGATGATTAATCCGAACCATAATACAGCCAAGCAGAATCTCAGAAGACTCGCAAATTACATTTTTTTGTCTATTTTTAAGACTTATAGTTATGGTTACCGCACAATATTTTAAATCATCAAATAAAACGATTTAAGAAATTGAAACTGAATTATTAAAATAGCCCAGGGCTACTTTCAACTCAGGTGACAATTTTTACCCATTCCTTTCCAAATTTTTTTCCTATTTTGACCAGTTTGGATAAAACAAAATCAAATCGAACCATAACTAAATGGGTCAAAATTGTCACCTCTTGAGACATACACAAATAAAACCAATTTAAGGCGGAGATAGAAGTAACCTCTGGTGCCATCCAATGTGGACTCCCTTTGGAAGGTTGCATACCATTCAATGCACTTGCCTGAAGATATAGTCAATGAATATGCAACAACAGATTCTATATAAATATATATAGGGGAGAGTTATCTTGAAAACGCTAAGTATTGCGAGAACTATGAGAACTAATGAAAAACTAATCAAATTCATTTTTTTATATAACCCTCGTTATTATTAAAATACAACACTGATAAAAGAACTTATTCTTTAAATAATTCATCTATCCTCTTTAAATTACTCTAGTAAACTTTTTACACATGTGTAAACGGTACAAACTTACCCGTGTAAATGGTAAACTACAACATGTGTAAAAAAAATATTTTCCTATATGTTTAAATTTAAATGCGTAAATTTATTTTTGATGTTGTATTCAAACTTTAATTATGTTGTATTATAATAATAATGATAATTTAAAAAAGAAATTTTGAGTTTGAATGGTTTTTATCGAGTTCTCATTAAATATATGTGTGTTTTCAAACCAATTCTTCCCTGTATATAAAAGATGAACAAGAATTTAGAGTTTTACTTACGATTGCCAATCCAAAATCTGCAAGCTTCACAGACCCACTTGCATCAACCAATATTTTAGCACATTTAATATCCCTAGAACAAGTAACAGGAGTAAAATTACATAATGATGTATAAATTATAAAAATGTCCCAAATGAAAGAAGGTTTACCTATGAACCACCTTTCGTTCATGCAAGTAATTCAAACCACTCAAAATTTGCTTGGTGTATGCCGAGACTTGGGACTCCCGCAATTTATACTTTTGGTAGATCTTTGCTAGTGAACCTTTAGTCATAAGCTCAACAAAGATATATAGCTTGCCATCATCCTGCAAGATCATTCCAAGTTAACATCCACCCGTATGGTAAAAAAGATGATATACGTTTAGGTTTGATTAGGAAGTCTTTAATAGCTAAATTCGACATTATATCGAAAATACTCCGTGATTAATTAATCTCGAATATGGCCTCAAGTAACATTAAACAATGACAAGCGTGCCGAGTAAATCACCACAAATAACAAACAATTGTTAGAGTCAAAACTAAAGAGCACATAAACACAATAAACTATTATATACGAATTAAAAGTCAAAACATCATTTATAAGAAACAGAGATGTTATTTCTTTGTTTGTCATAAAAAACAAAGCCTAAAATCCTGACATTTGTGTCAACATACATACCTTATCTGTTCCAAAATATCGAACAATGTTCTCATGATCGAGCTGACGTAATAACGATACTTCCTGAAACAATAGCACAAAATACAGCTTAGCATCCATGGATATAAGCCTGTTCATATAATGAGAAGAAGTGATGAAAATTATAAACCACCTGTTCAAGTTGAATAACAGTCTGCTTTCCCTGGCTTCCTTGATCAAGCAAAGGAAACTCCTTCACAGCGAAAAAGAACCCAGATCTGCAAACAAAAGCATAAGTCGTATAACAGAATGGCATACCAAATATAAGAAAACGAGATGTGATGTTACTATCCACAACTCCATTATTAAAATCTGGAAAATGATGCATTTGGTAACATAGTGTATGCAGTATGCACTCTGAGAATATATTAAACAAACTGAGAGAAATATTCTTTAGTTGAAATGTTCCAGACTTCCAGTATAAGTACCACAAAAGAAAGCCACACCAAATAGTTCTAACAGCCGAGCTAGTACGTCTACTCATTAGGGTCAGATCCTTATTAGGTGAAACCTTTACGAATGCACTACATAACTAAATACTTGGTTGAATCTTATTTATTGCCATTTTTCGGTCTCAAACATTTTCTTTCTACAATTTATATAGTTATAGGACACCCATAAGTTTAAGATATTCAGGCATAATACCTAGCTAACTCACTCGGTCACTCCTAACCATTACATTAAGACATATTTGTTATAAACCTAACAAAGGAGAACATGCATCTGCAATTAACCTGTTACAAGTTGTAGACCAGGGTAGCTCATTTTAGCGGCATCTTTTTTTGTTTTAGAACTACTAGGCTGTACATAAAGATTTTAGACTTACTTCTGGAGATGGTGCGAAAGTGGGTCAACCTGATTCATAGGTCTGTTTCTTGTGTGGCGCTATAATTCAGTGTTATATTAGAGAATAGTAGGCATGAGGTCGGATATGTAGTTTATTTATTCTCATGTTGGGCCAGGTACGAGGTAGTCAATCTTAACTTTTTATTCTATTTGCTGCAGTAACATGCAGGAGATTCGTCCCATAAGTGAAAGAGAAAAAAGGGTCTATATGCTTCTAATTACTGTTGGCAACGGAATGATTAACATAACAAATTCAAACACAATATCAATGAACAGGATCAAATTTATTTATCAAATTCAAAGGTTTATACAAGAAAAGGTTTCGGTTTCTCTGTGGAATTGTTATCACAATTCTTGGTACCGAACAAACTACACTATACAATCCTATTTATACTATACAATTCTAATGACAGTTAATTCCCGGTGAAGGTGTGTCTTGATAAACCGTCGCGTCCGTTTGTGCTTGATCATATCCATTGAAGTAAGAGACACGTCTTATGATCATTCCACGTGTGCAGCATCAACTTTAACCGTCATAACCGAACTTATGCTAATATTTACACTAATACATTACATACTTAGCCTAAGATAATTATATCCTAAATAACATAATAATAATATCTAGCTTATATTCCAATAATTACACTGCGCGCTGTAAACAAAAGGCGGGCGGACAAAATTCAGTTATCTAATCATTCCTCAGAAATTAATTTAGCCAATTGAACATTAAAAACAGTTCATTACTGAAAATTAGCATCTCAACTGTTAAGATATCAAAATGCAAAGTCATGCAGTTGCAGTGATTTTAAAAGCCTCACTTACTTGGTATAACCTTTGTACACAGTGCTAAATATGCCACGTCCAAGGAAATCACCCTTCTGCCAGTTCTCAAACAAGCCCCTGAACGAATCCTCATTTAAATGTTTTAGGAAATCAACTCTCTTTCTACGGTCTTCAAGAATCTCCTGTAAAAAAATATTTAATCTTTAGTTTATTCAGTTAACATTCAAGAAACGGAAGCTTTTAAAGAAAAAAAACAGTCACGATTACTTGTTTCTTGAGTGAAAACTCAATTTCTTTCACGACCTGAGCCATCGTCGGACGCTCTTCACGAGCTTTACGCACACACCGGTACGCAATGGCTGAAAATGAACTCAAGGAAACAGGATCCATTTGTTCTTTCAGGCCAGGATGAATAATCTCATCTAACCTCTTCTCCTCATAGCATCGTTTCCACTCGGGCACACAAATTTTAGGCCGCTCCCGATTGTGATACTCAATGCATATCTCCCACACAGAACTTCAAACAACAACTCCAAAAGAGTACACATCAGATTCTTTTGATAGATAACCCAACTCCATATACAATGGGTCACAATACCCAGGTGTGCCAACACCATGGGAGATAAGATATGATTGTGCTTGGTTAGCAGGGCCAACTTTTGACAGTCCAAAATCAGAAACTTTGGCCGTCCACTTCTCATCCAAAAGAATATTTGCGCTTTTGATGTCTCGATGAAGAACTCTTTGTTGTGTCCCCTTAGGATCATGTAAGAAATGCAGCCCACGTGCAACCCCATCACATATCTTCAAGCGTTGGATCCAAGTGAGAGTATTAGCATCCGTTAGATATCGATCAAGACTCCCACGACAAGCATACTCATACACGAGGATCATATCATCACCCTCAATGCAAAAATGGATAAGGGAGATGAGATTTTCATGTTTGTATCGTGAAAGCATCATGACCTCCTTCCAAAACTCAATGTTCCCTTGCCCCAATCTGCGATCTAGTTGCTTAAAAGCGACGGTGATTAATCCCTCAGGGGAAGAGAGTTCCCCTTTATACACTCTCCCGAATCCACCAGACCCGATCACGTTGTTGGGATCAAAGTTGTTGGTGGCTAATGCTATATCTTTCTTTTCAATTTTAAGGTGATCAAATCTTTCATGAAAGACATCGATCCTAGTACGAAGCTTAAATATTGCGAGCAAACAAGAAGATATAACTAATGTACCGGATCTCAAAACCTCTACCGTCGAGTCAAAGTTAGCTTAGCTTCTTCAATCATACATTCAAGGGGATCAAAAATTAAAGAACTCATAGATATAGGAAACAGAATATAGAAAGATGGAATAATCTTAAGAGAGTAGCTTAAATGAAAGAAAAATCAAAGTTGTCCACTGCCAATATATAATTTGACGTTTCAGTGATGTGCCACAGCCTATGGAGACCCATATTAACACATAACAATACAAACAAGTTGTAAATAAAAGACAAATTAATACTGGTTGCCTGGTTGGTGCTTTGGCAGCTTGGCGGGCCGTGGGCTTGCCGGTCCAACTTGAACGCCGCCATTAGTTTTCCCAATACCACGGTATATTAAGGTATCGTTTGGTATGGTAAAATGGAAAGGGAAATGGAATGGACTATTACGAGTAATGAAAAGTAGTGTATTTGGTTGGTCAAAAGGAATGGAATAACTCATTCCACAAAGCATTTCATTCCCTCCAAACCATTTCATCCACCCCATGTTTTTTTTTTCATTTCATCCCTTATTCACCCTTTATTAACAACACCATAAGCCACAACCCACCCCCACTATCAACAACCATCGTCACCACCCACCACCACCGCCATCACCACCCACCACTTGTCTCCCACCATTAACACCGTCACCTACCACCCACCACCGCCGTCACCACCACCCACCACCTATCATCACCGTACCAACCACCACCCACCGCCACCACTCACCATAATTGCCCACCCACCATCACGGCCATCCACCTCCACTATCCACTCGTGCCGCCGTTGCCACCCACCACCTTCGCTACTGCCACATAACACCACCCACCATCATCGCCACTAACCACCACCCACCACCGTCACTCACCACTGATTTTATTCCTTCGTCTTTTCCTGCCTATCCAGCAACACAAAGTAGTATTTTGTTTCATTCCCACATGGATACCAAACAAGACATGGAATGGTAATGATCCATTCCATAACCTTGTCCATTCCATTCCCCCATCCATTCCATTACCCCATACCAAACAGACTAAAAGAACACATTCAAAGATCAGGTATTGAATATTCACCCGTTGATAGACGTACCTACAAAGTGTAGTTATTTTTATATTTTATATTAGACTAGTTGGGTGTTCGCACGAAGCAACGGAAACCACAGACACCTCTAACTTCTAAAGGTGTGCATGGTTCAGTTCCATCAACATGTTAAAACAACCAAATTGGATCTTTTTATAAGCCTTCAAATTAGAACAAAAAGATTAGGGGGAAGGGGGTGTTTGTAGAATGAACTTTTTTTTCACTGATTTTAACCAATTTTGCACTACCACATCACTTCACTGGTTTACTTAACTGAAACACTTTTTGGATGCAGCACTTCGCTGATTCTTTCATTTATATCTTCATTTAAATTAAAAGAAAGTAACCGTTTTTAAATTTTCAAACGGTAATTAATTTTCTAACCATTTAAAAAGTAACTGTTACAACCATAATTCAAGAATTCTTACCCTTAAATTTTGTTCTATAAAAACCCCATAACTTCAATACCAAAATCACACAAAAACCAGTTATCATACTTTAATTGTATCGTTAAAATGGTCATGTGGAATGTACATGAGGAGATCGCGTTAACGAGGGCATACTTGATAGTGAGAAACCGTGCTGCCGATTTCCCAAGAACTTCGTTTTGGGACCGGGTGTCGGTGGAAATTCAATGAAATAACCGGCACAAATGACCGCCCCAAGGATTCGATCATTAGTAAGTGGATTGTTCCCTGGTCCATGTGTATTCGATGGAACGCCCTCTATGAAGCCACGGTGGCGAGGCAATCCTAACCTTCAAGAAGACATTGCAATCCAAGTCACGCACCGCGACTATTACCATGCACACGGGACTAACTTCATCCATTTTGCACCATGGCGAATGTTGCGCCATATATTTAGTAATTAATGTTTAATGTTGTTTATTGTTTAATGTTTAATGTTTAATGTTGTTTAATCTATAATGAAATTTAACCGTTAAAAAAATAACAGTCAAAATACAAACATAATTAACCTAACTAAAACATTATTAAACATAAACATAAACATAAACCTAATTAAAATACTACTTAAAGATACCTAAAAAAAGAAAGAATACGCAATTGACTCGGGCGAAGATATGTCACGATCACTATCACCCCCGTCTGACCTCTCGTAGTGATATTGATATCCCTCACTTTTGGGTGCCGGGCAATACATTTCTTCATCCGAATTATTTACGTATTCGGCCTCGGGATCATTTTCATAACCTTCATCCGGGGGTTTTGTACCGGCACCGGTGGGTATCGCACTATAGGAGGATTGACACGCTCCGGCACTCGTATAGAATTTCCAAGCTGTATTGTTTCCTAGTTTTACTAGAGCCATTACGTAATCATATGCGTAGACCAATTCTTCGGTGGTCAAATTTTCATGATCTTGTGGCTCGTAATATTCAAATGTGGGGGGAGGTTGTGTAGTCTGTGGGTGTGTAGTTGGTTGATGTGTTGTCGGTTGTGTTGTTGGTGTGCGTGTAGTAGGTTGTGTTGCGGGACGGGATGATCGTCTTCGTCGACGACGATACGTATTCGGAAACATACTACCACCACCCATTTGTGTAAAATTTTATGTAAAGATAATGATTTATAAAGGGTAAAAACTAAAAAAAACAGTCAAAATTTAAACGGTCAAAAAATAAAAAACGGTCAAAGGAAAAACCGACATGGCAATTATTTATTGGTCAAGAAAAAGGATTGTTTCTTTGTACCAGCACCGGTAACAAGAATCAGAAATTGGTTCACGGGACCCTTACCAGCACGAGTGGCGGCAGTGTTACCGTGCTGGTAGTGGGGTACCCGTGCCCAATTCTGATAGCGCCCCGCCCCCCTTAGAACATAAACACATTTGAAACCGTCAAAAAATGCAACCTTTGCAAGTCTAATCTCACAAGTTTATAAAGATTCATATAATGGGAAATCGCAAATTTCTTAACCAGATATATATTAAATGTCACACCCCGACCCGGGAGGGCCTGGACGAAATCACAGATTGATATAACATTCACGTAATGCAAGCAACAGCGGAAGCAGTATAAAAATAACGATCTGTTATTTATATAATTTGTTTTACATAATACATTTTTATGAACATATATCTATCTAATCTCCAATCTTACAAGGTTCAAATAATATCTATGGTTTCTCGTTCGTCCCGTCTGGTTCGTCCATCGGTGTGACTCCGAGTCGTACCGTATATTCCTTGTATCTCCAGAGCAGTACCTGAACACATGCTTAAAATAGTTTGGGTCAACAATAATGTTGGTGAGTTCGTGTGTTTGGTTAACTAGGCGCCCGAAGTTTAGTTTATCAAATGGTTTTAGTAATCAAACAAGTTTACTGGTTTTTGTTATGGCGTTACAGTAATATAAGCTGGCCACTCAACCCTGCATCTAGTGTCATGCCTAACCATGCCTAGATGTAACAGTAGAAACTATACCCGTTATTG
This sequence comes from Ambrosia x helenae, assembly GCA_030844895.1. Classification (NCBI taxonomy): domain Eukaryota; kingdom Viridiplantae; phylum Streptophyta; class Magnoliopsida; order Asterales; family Asteraceae; genus Ambrosia; species Ambrosia x helenae. Next base: position 8,609 of record JAUTDX010006522.1, read on the forward strand.
TTATAGGTTCTAACCTATGCTCTGCAACATAGGTTCCCATGGCAAAATATATGCCGCAACGACCCGTCGGTCTCAGTGGGGGTTTCCGTGTAAGGCCGACCACTGTGCGTGAGGGATTCCCCAAGTAGTACTACCCATATATTAAGTCGGCTCTATCCTAGAGTTAATGAGTGCCTGGTATGGTAATCATGCAGATGGTAAACACGCTTATAAACTAACACCATAAGTTATCAAATAAATGGAAGCATGCGTCACCCCAAAGCAGTTAAAAGTAAAAGAGGGGAGTTCACGAAACTCACCTGGTAGCATAGCTTAAATATAATACAGGGTGCCTGGTATCGCTTCCTGGTATTCTCCTGGTTGGGCCCTATGTCGACACATATTATTAGTCTTTGGTTTTATTCGTACGGGTTATGCGTGGGGACGAGCTTGAGCACATGGTTTTGATATTATATCTTTAGAGTTATTCATGAATGGAGTAGTTTTATACCATCTTTGATTAATGGATATTATTAATATTAATAATATGTCTGGTCATTGCCCGCATGTGTGCGCTTGTATATTTCTAAGTTTCTCGCCTTGATTTAATAGTTATATCGTCTAAATGTAGAGTTTCTTATATTCTAATCCCAACGATCAAGTTCAAGTATTATTGTCTAATGCCATAACTAATATTCACTCTAGTATATAAGTTAATATGACATTTATTAATACATGTCGGTAATTGTAGTTAAGTCAGAATCTTTGTCCAAATATCTAGTCCTTTGTCTTGGTCATTAGTTATGTTATCCAAGTGTGGTGTTTCTATTTTTACATCTTGTATCCCTTGTGTTCTAGTTGTCCAAAGCATACTAAATCCCCGCTTGTCTCAATGTTCCTCTTAAATCTTGTCTTAGTCGTCTTTGAGCTGGTTAATCTTAAGTTGTCGGCTTTCTACTAGTATGCACCAATAGATAGTTTTCTTATTCCAAAGTGTCAAGCATCATGTTCATAACTCAAGTTCCAAATATCATTAGCTAATATTTATATTCAATGTCCCAGGTGCATTATGCTTTGTAATCCGTTTTTGAATAATCCATGTCCTTAAGCATCATGTCTGAATCTCAAAAGTCAAGTCCAAGCATTACTACTACAATGTGTTCGTATATAGGTATATTCATATGTCCGAATTAGTTTCAATATCATGTATCTCTTATACTCCAAGTTCAAGTTACAATAAAGCTAATACTTGCTTTTAATAGGCGTTTATATATTTTTTAGTAGTGAGGTCTGACTATGTTGAATCATTAGTCATAATGTCCAAGTTTTTATATCACAAGTCTAACTCCAATATTATGTTCAAGATAGCAACTATGGTCCGATTTAGCTCGTCAAGTGCCCCACGCGCAAAGCTTTAATAATAATGTTTATAACGAAAGAGTTATTAGGTCCGGTTATACCTCGCGTCCGAGTTGGTTCGCATTATCCGGTGCCGCCTCGCTTCACAGGTTGTCCTTGGTTGACCAACCAATGGACCGAGTTGACCCGTGTTCTGATGACCAAGTGTTGACTTTTGTTGACCGAAGTTAACCCATCTCTTTGACCCGAACTCCTAACCGAACCTAATTAATCCAACAATAACCTCCGCCTCTGCTGCCTCTACTACATATCATTCGGTTCGTCACCGCCATCATCCCCGAGATTGTTCATGACTCGATTGGAACTCACCGAGACCCTTGACCCGTGACCCGACCCCGACATCAACAACCAACCGGCTCCTCCGTAATCACCACCACAGCCGGTTACCATCCTATAGCCCGTTACAACCAGTTCCATCATCACCATCGTGTCCGCCACCGTTTAACCCCTGACCCTAACCTTCGAACTACGACCACCATCACAGACCATCGTTAATAACTGGACAATCAACCGTCATCCACCATCGTCACTCAGCACCACAATAAATCACCACCGTTCTCATAAAAAGAAGAAGAGGGTGTTGGGTTTTACCTGGGTGTGACGATGACCCGGTGCCGAAGGCACCGCCGCCGCCGTGTCTCCGCCTTGTCCTCCGCTGTGCTCTTCCACCTCCTCCTTTCGCTGCTCCTCTCTTGTCCTTGGTTCTTTCTTTCTCTAATTCTCTCTCTTTCTAACTTTCAGTAATTAAGTATGTGTGTGTGTGTGATCTGATGTATGAAAGAGTAGAAGGATTTATAATAGATAAAGTGTTTGTGTGTTTGAGATGAGAGAGACAGGTGTGATGTGTGTGCTGTGTTGTTTTTATAAAGAAAAGGGAATGGGTGGCATCAAGAGGGGAGGACAACTGTCCTCTCCTTTGGTAACTCACCTGTCTCGTTCGGGTGCGGGTTTGAGTTTGTTATCGCGTATTAACTCGGTCACGTAACATGTATTATAATAATATAATATAATTAAACGGTTCGGTTTTCAGTTTCGCACATTATCGGCTCAATTAATATTTATTTTAGTAGACTATTTATTATGAATCGGTACTAAACCGCGAAAAAATTTTAGGGGTCTGATCCGGGTTGTTACATTAAACATAGGATAATCAATAGTATAAAGTCTTTATCAGCACAAAAAGAATAATGAAAAGACCAAAAATCGGTAGGTACTAAACACAAAAAAAAAATCAACAGTATAAGAACGTGTTGTTCTCCTACGAGTTTTATATTTTCGGAGACGGAACCCAGCATATTGTCCTGCAGGTCCAAACGACTAACAATTGACAGTTGGGATTTTGTGGTTACGCTGCTAGAAGAGAGAGAACTGAGCTTGGTGATGATGTATTGAAATCACTACTCGATCTTAAAAACTACAAAGACAAAAATGATATAAAAGACGGAAATTAACCATATAAAAACTTGTTTTAATGAGATCTAAACACTTACGAATTATCTTTGTAAGATTACTATTCAATAGAATCTATGAACTCTATAGCGAGGCATATAGTTAGCGTGAAGCCGGTGACAAAGAAGATGATTTTGAACAAATAGGGAGAAAAGACGGAACAAGTGGCGAGAATAAATGATTCAAATTTCAAATTGCAAAATTTATTCCACCACTACAATTCAAAAACCCCTTTACTCAGCTTCAAATCATATTATGCATACAATCTAATATATAATTTTAATTAAAAAATAGATTTTTTTTATGTGATTAATAATATTTAGGAGTGAACAATAGTTGAACCCTCAACCTAAATCGAACAAAAAACATATAAAAATGAACCAAATTTAACCAAAAACCGAGTTAACCTAATATTGGGTTTTTTGACCCAAAGTTAACCAAAATTGAACCATTTACATATTTATATATTTTATACATCCATTTCATATATTTATATCTTCATTTCATATACGTCTAAGAAATTTTTTTACCAAAGTTTGGTTTTGGTTATTACCAAAATTAACAAAACCGAACTAAAAACGACAATCTAACCAAATAGAGTGAACCAATTAACCGTTGATTAATAAGATCGAGAAACCGATAATGTCAATTTTTTTTCGGTTGAGGCTAATAACCGAACTGAACCGAACCCAACCATGAACCAAAATTGTTTGTGTTACCTACTACATCGCGGGGGTACGCTGTTATGAATATATAAATGATTCCGTTTCAGTTTGACTGATTTCGTTTAACTAAGGGTGCAAAAAGAATATTATAACCGATTTTAAGTTAAAGCGGATGTTGCTTAATTTAGTTTTCAATTGATTTTGGTTCCTTTTTGTCAGTTTTTGATTTGGCTTCGGTGAACAGTTTAGTTATTGATCACTCCTAGATGTTGTTAATCCCGTAGCACATAAAAAATTTCAAACTAAAAAAAAATTAAAACTATACTCAAATTAAAGATAATAAATTACTCATTGTTATGATGTAATTTTTTTTATAATAGTATCAAAGTATAAAAAAATACGACTATTTAAAAATCATGGGGATAGTTTGTTTAAAATTAGGAAAAGAAGTTTAACTATGATTTAAATAAGTAAATATTTGAGTAATGTTTAATGAATTAAAGTGTGACTAACATGAGGTATCAAAGTGCAAAAGTGTTTTAGTGACTATTTTACCCCCATTTTTGGTTGTTAATGAAAACAAAGTTCTTAGCTTTTGGGTATCTTAAAATACCATTATCTCATGCATTACAATATAGTATAGATAAATTGTAACAACCGGCAAAAATCTAGATATTACCCGTACAGTAAATGACTATAAACATAATATCAGAGACAGTGTATCAGATGCAATTGGTGATAATTGGAATCTTTAGAAAGCTATTAGCAGAGTACGAATATTTTTTTAAAAGATTTATTGGGAATCTTAGGAATTTTTGTATCGCTTAGTGATAAATTACCCGGATTGAGCATTGGTAACTACCCGTTAACTTTAGAAGGTCTAATTTTGACCTGTAATGCTTGGTTGAGCATGAAATAATATTTTATGGATGGAAATATTATTAGAACTAGTGGAGATTATAATTAGTGGTTTTTAAATCGTCTAAGTCTATTAGTTACGCGATTTAAAGTTGAAACGCGAAACTGAGACCTGGTACGGTAGGGAAACCTCTAATATAACTAAATTAGCTAAAAACGGATGTTTTTAATCGGGGAATATTATAAGTGGCCAAATGGGTAAAAACCTTACTTATTTAGTATATAGGGGTTTTTATAAATTGTGAAAGGAGTGTATTATGTTATAGGATTTTATAGAAAAAATATATAATACCCAACCCCCCCCCCCCATAACCGGTCGCCACCCCACCCCATTAATATTTTTATTAAGTTTATGATTATTATTTACTTATTCCCAATATATAAACACATTCCAACACTCACTCATTCACTCTTACACTATATCTACACACATAGTAAAACCTTTCACTTTCCTCCTCTCTCCCTCTCCCCCAACCGTGAACCCTCCCCTACCCCCTTAATATCATTACTTTGATTTAGTCTTTCACAAAAAAAGCATGAATCCTCAATTCATGAAGTGTTCTTGGTGATTTGGAAGCAAAATCTTTCAAGAATCCAAAGATTTTAGAGAAGGAAACCCCCATTTTCAAGAGTTTTATAGAAGGTAAGTTTCTTGAATAAAAACTTTACTAAAGATTCTTATATTTTAGTTTTGTTTAAGTTTTTACCAAACAGTCAAAGGTTTTGAAATGGTTTTAATAAAACAAACAATGGGGATGAGAAAAAATGGAAAATGGTGTTGTAAATATGTGTGTATATGTGCCGTGTATGTATATATCTGTGTATGTGAACCGGGCGTGTGTATATGAGCCATGTATGTGTGTGTGTGTGTGTGGGAATAGATTGTTTTGCTTGATAGGAAGATCCTTCCTTCCTCTCTTCGGTAGATCCATCACCATCATCCCATTATCCTTGTTTTGTCTATAACAAACACCAAATTGGAAACCATACCAAGTACCACAACATTTCCCCATGAAAGATCCATACCTCTTTGCCCTATGATCATTAATCAGCCAATAAAATCCATCCACACCCCACATTTTCTTTGAGAGATTTCCAAACAATCAAGGTTCATTGAAGTGTCACTTTCAACACATATGTGTATCTTCTCCTTGTCTAACTCTGGTCGAAAAACAACAAGAAACATTTGAGTCATGTCACTTTCATAGGGGTATGTCCAAAGTATACACACAAATGGCAAGTCAACCTCTTTTCCCATCATCCCTAGAACACTAGAACTCAACATAAACACCTTAACAACTTGCGGCCAACGTAAAGGACAAGAGAACCATCCTTTTCATCCATGATTGAGACACATCCTTTTTCCTTTTATTTGTAATCGGCCGAAGGATCCATGAAGCAAGAGATCATGTGCTAGTTGTTATTATACACCAAAATGGAGAACAAAACAAGACTCTCATCCACTTCCTATAAAAGTCAAACACCATGAATGTCTATGCCTACATATCATCGACTAGAAACAAGGAAGAAAAGCATATGATCATGTGTCCCTTTCTTACACAAACTAGTGATTTAGAAGCTTAAACAATACATCAACCTAGGAGCCAACTTTTTCCATTTTTGTTTTTTTCCTTACCATGATCGACCACTATATAAGAGACCTTGGATCACCTTCATTTTCACACCAATTAATTCATTCTTTCTTGGCTAATTCTCGGCCGATCACCCCTACCCAAACACCCCAAACCTTTCTTCACACCAAGCCACAATATCCAAGAGTCGGGAGCTCACTTGGGAAGCCAAAGGAATAAGAAATCGATCACCTTCATGCACCAAATAGGTACATTATCAAACCCATCCATTTCTTTAGTTGTAACTCAATAAACAATCGCCTCTTGTTTCAACCAACCTTCAACCCTCATACAACACATACTCGGTCCTATAACACTTTTGGTTTAATGATTTTTTATCGGCATTATCTTGTTTAGAAGCATGAGTATCAATTTCAAACATGTATATATGTACCTATACATGAGCCGAATACATACATGATCCCGCATAAACGAGTATCAATTTCAAACATGTATTTATCAATGTACCCACACCATATCTAAGATTTTAAGCAACATGTGACTTGATAATTTACCAAGAAATCGGTTTTTAAATCAAAACAGACATATATGTACATCTTTCGGCTTTCACTACTTTTTAAGAACACATATACACGATTTCTCTAAGAAAACATGCTAACACACTTGAGTGGCCATCTAATGGGACATTGGAAGCATAGTCGAGTTGAATTGAATACATAAACTAAATGGATTTTGATACAAAACAAGTATAGATTTCGGCTATATCAAGGTAACATATGTAAAGAAGGCCATAGCATATGTTAGTACTATTATTTGTTATTAAAAGACTTAAACATGTGTTAAATTTAATACTCATTTTGCCTTAAAACAACCACACGTGTTAGATTGGGAATAATCTATAACCCATGACAACATGTGGGGTCCATTTTGTTCACAATTGATACCATTTTACAATAAAACGCCCGGAGTTTCCTGAATTATATGCTTTACACGTACACATGAATCGATTAACGATTGTCACATATAAAACAGGGCCCACATACACTGACACAAGGGTCTACAATGTCGGGTGAACAACTTGTATGATGAACGGCAAAAACGTTTACCATACTCTTGACAATCATAGGGCAACCATTGTCAGGACGGTAGTTTCCTCACATCCCAGCTTTACAAGACCACACGTACTATCATCAGGTGAGTTTCACGGCCTCGTTTTACTATTTTCTATTTTGGGGGATAAACATGCTACATTTCCAGTACATTTCATTTTGTGTGTTATTCTAGCGTGACTACCATGTGGAACATGAGACGTTCGGTTCATGAGCTCACGAGTCCTCGTACTTACATTTACACTATAGCCATTAGCTATCAAAAGCCATGGAACACTTTAATAGATCTATTGGGTTGACACCCCTACTCTTGGTTAGTCGCTCTAACCGGTTACATACGAAAGAGTGTTAGTATTCTACTGTACTTACGTTGTCTTTATTGTACAATGTGCGAGGCACAACAGTCAAGAGGCTTGGTTATGGGACTCATGGTTTGCATAATAATCATTCGCTTAGCTAGCTTATGATTTTGGTCATACACGAATTACACGAGCCCTTTACATAGTACATTAAAACCTGTGAACTCACCGACATTATGTTGACAAATCTTTTATGCATGTTTTTTAGGTAACTAATCATGCGGAGCGGGGACTTGAGGGCTAGGTTTGAGCTTGCACTAGGTGGTACCGTTATTATGGTGTTTAGAGTCATGTGTTGACAAATCTTTTATGCATGTTTCTCGGGTAACTAATGAATGTGGTTGTGTCAGTCACACGTTATTATGGTGTTAAGAGTCATGTGTTTTCAAACAATTTCTTAATTCCAGACAATGTTATGTTATTTCAATAATTTATGACATCACCAATCCTTCGATGGTATCTATTTAAATTAAATCTTGTGTGTTGCTCGAACCTAAGCTTGAAAACCTTTCGAATCACATCCATGTGTTTCCGCCTTGGCGGGGTGTGACATAATGAGTAGATGTAGGTTATGTATGTGGAGAGTCACCACATTGTAATGCATTCATAATAGAAAACAATTTGTTTGGGGGGTCGAAATATAATGACCTTTTTTTAACCAACGGTCATTAAAAAATGACCGTTTCATTTAAAAACTTATAAAGTATTATCGTTAAAAAGTAAAATACAGTTGCATTAAACTTCTTAACGCCTGTTTGATAGAACCAGTAAACAAGTTCACGGAAAGTACCCATGGTCACCGTGTTCCGTGTAGATACTGGGGTACTTGTGGCCTACACGGGTGGCGCCCCGTCCCCTAAGGGGGACGCGGTGCCACCCGAATTGTCCACGGGTACCAACTGCCAGCACGGTAACAACCGCCCCCACCTATGCTAGTAGTGGTCCCGTGAACGAAAATCTGGTTCTAGTTACCGTGCTGGTATCGGTTGTATATTGTTTTATAAAATGCAAATTTTATATTTTACCCCCCGTGTGTTTTATTGTGTTTTATTTGCACCGTTTGTTTTATTTTTACCGTTTGTTTATTTTCTTTGTTTTGAAATCTAAAGTTAAATAAAAAACATAAATAAAAACATTTCATTAAAACATAAATAAATATTAAACATAATAGTATTAAACATAAAAAAATACATTAAAACATAGGAAAAAAAACTTAAAGTTGGCGCAACAATCGCCATGCTTCGACATGGTCGAAATCGTTGCCGTATCGCGCCTCATACTCATAGTTAGTATAGTTAGTGAAGCCGATAGCCAACTCATCATCAAGCTCCGGATCATCCCTCACCGTTTGCTCGTATAGGATGGTCCACCCCTCACACTTGATGTTGAGGTCGGCCCACTTGAGCTGGAGGTCTTGGACGGTCTTGGTGGTGTTTGATGACAACATGTTCGATGAAGTTGCTAAACAACCGAGCCCAAAACCCACCCGGGGGGAAGTTCGACCTTTCTTCCCTAGGGAGTTGTTAAATCTCTGGGTCATTCGACACATCCTTGGGGCAAACCACAAGGGTCATCTCTTCCTCGTCAGTCAACGGGTTCATTTTTTGTGTGTTTGGTTTTTTTAAACCGTGGTAAATTGTGGCTTTTAACCCCACAATTTGACCACTTTATATACAACGACGGTGACACTGTTAAAATTAATTCGTAGACTGTTTAGGTGAGTTAATTCAATTCATTCGATGGTTTCCAAGATAAACAATTAAATTTGGCTGACCTTTTGGTGGGACGGTTGTAATAGTAAGAATTAAATGTTAAAAACTGTGTAAAAATGTAAAAAAAAGTTTGGGTATTTAAATGAAAATAAATAAAAGAATCAGTGGAGTGTTGCTTACAAAAACGTGTTTTAATAAAGTAAATCAGTGAAGTGATGTGACAAAGCAGAATTGGTTAAAATCAGTGAAAGAAAAAAAAAATTCTTACAAACACCCCTGAAACCTAACATCGGCAATCTGACGCCCTGTAGAAGCGCGTGGAGACTTGTCACCTCACGTCTCCCAAAACTGCTTACGCACTCTTTCTCTCTCTAGACATGAATATGGTTATCGAATCTAACAATTTGTGTCACACTCATCATTTCCCCTTAACAACAACAACATACAAAATCTCTCAGGTACAATTTCAAATCTCTTAGGCTATCCGGGTAACAGACATGAGCCCTCCCCCGTCTCCCAAAAAATGCCCCGTCCCGGCCTCTACACCGCCTCGGTTGCCCCGTCCCAGCCTTGCCCCGTCTCCCCCGTCCCCCACAAGACACACCGGACGCACCAATGAGAGATTTTCTTTTTTTTTTAAATTCCAACGGTAACTTTTTGTTTAACGGCTATTTTTTTTTTGTTTTTTTTAATAAATACCAATATAACCATATAAACCCAATCTATCTAAAAAAAACCCCCATAAATCAACCAAAACCAACAAAAAAACCTCTACTTTCTTTAAAAAAATAACAAACAAAATGTCTTACCTACCAATGGTTGATTCCTCATCTTCGTCGAGCGAGGAAAACCAGCTTTTTGTTAACGCGATTTGGGAAGCGGCACAATCAATCGTGGCGGAGGAAGAAGAAGAAGTGAGCTCGCAACCACGACTTAGACAAGGGCCTTTAAACAGAGACCGTGAGGGTAAGCGTTTAATTTTTTCTTCTAATATATATATATAGCAAGTATTTTTTTTTTTTGGAACGTATAATTTTTCTTCAAATATATTTTTTAAATTTATTTACAACGTACGTGTAGGTGCACATGAACGATTAATTAGAGATTACTTTGCCGATCACCCGGTGTATACGGACGAGATGTTTAGGCGGCGATTTCGAATGAGTCGTCGATTGTTCATACGTATTGCCGATGATTTGGCGAGTTGTGACCCGTATTTTACATTACGGTACGATGCTAGAGGCAAACGGGGATTCACAACTTACCAAAGAATCACGTCACCGTTGCGGCAAATGGCTTACGGGACGGCATCCGACTCATGGGATGAGTACTTACGGATGTCGGAAAGAGTGTCACGTGAGTGCTTGTATAAGTTTTGCAAGCGTGTTGTCAAGATCTACAGCACAAAATATTTGCGCAAACCAAACTCCAATGATATCCAGAAGTTGTATCAGCACCATCACGAGAAGCATAGTTTTCCAGGGATGATCGGTAGCATCGATTGCATGCATTGGCCGTGGAAAAATTGCCCTAATGCGTGGCGTGGCATGTTTTATCGCGGCGATCACGGTCATCCAACAATAATCTTAGAGGCTGCCGCGTCATAAGACTTATGGATTTGGCATGCCTTTTTTGGTGTACCCGGTTCCAATAATGATCTTAACGTTCTCAATCAGTCTTTGGTGTTTGATGATGTTAGAAAAGGAACCGGTCCGGATACAAAATTTACCGTTTCGGGGGTTGAGTACAAGCACGGGTATTTTCTAGCGGATTTAATATACCCAACCTATTCTACACCCGTTAAATGTATTAAGCACCCTCACGACGAAAAAAGACAGAAATTTGCTAAGTATCAAGAAGCGGCGCGAAAGGATATCGAACGAACATTTGGGGTTATACAAGCAAAATGGCACATCATCGCAAACCCGGCACGTGCTTTCACAACAAAAAAAATACGTTATTGTATGTATGCTTGCATCGTGCTACATAACATGATCATCGAAGACGAAGGCCGAGTTATTTGTGAGTTCGATGAAAATGCGGTGGAGGAGAATATTATTCCGGTAAACGAAGCGCAACAAGAGTTAAACGATTTCGCGTTACGTAACGAACACATCCATCATCATCTACAAGCCGACTTGATCGAATATATATGGAACAACGGACAAGACGATTAGATTGTAATTTTTTTTTAAATTATGATGGTTTGTAATTTTTTTTTTTAATTTAGGATGGTTTGTAATTTTTTTTAATTTAGGATGCTTTGTAATTTTTTTATATTATTTAGTATTTATTTGAACAATTATTTATTTATTTATTACTTTATAAAACTAATAAAAATAATATTAGAAAACAAAAAAAAAATATTAAATGCTTGAGACATGGGGTTGTTCATGTCTGCACACCCCACCCATGTCTCAGACACCACCTAAGTGATGTGGCAGCCTACATGGCACTGAGATATGAGGTTTTTCATGTCTGCTCACCCTATCTGTCGATGTTCTCCCAAGATTCATTTCCGATAATTCGATTGAAGTTTTTTTTTTTCAAATATTTTAAGTTGTAATCTCAGATTCAGAGTCGGTTACATTACACATTTACATGCCATCATAAGCATGTGCTTTTCCGATTATTATAATATTAAAAGAAGTAGATTCTGGTGCCTTTGGATTTGTGAAGATGGAATTTGTATTCTTTTATTCATTTTCTAACTGTCTCTCTGTTTGGAGAGGCTATATGTTTCTTTACAATTTGAATGTATGTATATGTATCTGTATACATTTATCTTTAATTGATATTGGATCCAGATTTGCATTCAAGTCTAGGTATGTTAGTTTCGTTGAATCATTGCATTTTCTTCAAGTGAAATTTTTAATTTTTATTTTAGCAACTTGTGGATGAACATTTTGAGTAAAAGGCCTAATTGCATCCGAATTATAATACTTTTGGTGTTGGTCCTGATTGTGATATGTGATCTATTATGCATCTTGATTTTGAGTATAGTTGATGTGTACTTTGTGTTCCTCATCAATTTTTATTAGATTTCATTCCTTTTCAGCAGTTTTAGTTGCCCCTTTGAGACTGTGATCACATTCTAGGAGCGATCAATCAATTTATGCTTTATACGTTTATGACACAATGCTGATACTTGATATCATTGATTGATATGTGGTTAGACAATCTATGTGTTCTTGATCAATTCTGATTCTTTGTGTTGTTTTTCATGGTTTTACCTTTTTTGTTCTTTTTCAGTTTTCTGTATGGTTTATATATTTATGATACAATTCCGACTCTTAATTTGGTAGATCTATGTTACGCAGTCATTTTTTGTGTGTAGATTTGATTTAATGTTTAATTCTAAAATAAAAACATATGATGCAAAAACTTACTATTTCAATAAGAGAAGTTTTTTTTATATAAGATGATTTAGAGGTTTGCTATGGGTTACATTTGATCCGCATGACTTGTTTTGTTTAAGATATTCTTTTTTATTTTACGTAGTTGACCTGTGAAAGATAAACCTAAACCTTAATTGACCAGGTTTGACAATGATTTGTAGACAACAGGTATAACTCAAAAATGGCAAGAGGTACCAGGGGAAGACGTAGAATATCTTCACGAAACTGCAGGGTAACCCCATATCCTCTGTTCACCTGTAACCATAACTTATCAAATGGAAATGAAAAAAAGTCGACCATTATCATGCCCAAAAAAGATTTGGAAGATATAACTTGCTCGGTATGCATGGAATATCCTCACAATGTTGTTCTTCTCCTATGTTCTTCACACGATAAGGGTTGTCACCCATACATGTGCGGTACTAGCTCCCGCTATTCCAATTGTCTTGACCAGTACAAAAAAGCCTACACCAAAATTACATATTCGTCCCTACATTACCCGCCACCTTTAACAACCTCAGATGACAGTCCTGTTCTGGAGCCGTTATCTGGTTGGCCCATTGAGAAGGATGGAGAAGTGGCTGAACTGGCATGTCCCCTTTGCAGAGGCCAAGTCAAAGGGTGACCGTGGTGGAATCAGCCCGGGAATATCTGAACTGTAAAAAGAGAACGTGCATGCACGATAACTGCTCGTTTATTGGGGCTTACAAGGAGTTGAAGAAGCATGTTAAGTCAGAGCACCCGTCTGCTAAGCCACGGGAAGTGGACCCCAATCAGGAACAGAAATGGAGGCAGTTCGAGCGGAGAGAGAGTGGGAAGATATGATTAGCACCGTGACATCATCAATGCCAGCTCAGTGGTGTATGGTGATTATGTGATTGAAAGGAATCTGTACGGTTCAGACTCAGACGATGATGAGCTTCTTGATGTGGATGGTCTGAGGCCGGGCACCAACGGAGGTTTAGATGTGACAGCTGATAACAATTTTGTTAATGTGTTTCTCATGTTTCATGCATTTGGTGCTGTCGGAAATGAGGGCCCGTTCGGAAGAAATGATAGTTTGATGATAGTGGTGATGCTAATGATGATAGCGGTGGTGGTGGCGGCATGTCACTAGTGAATTGGCTGCGCCGCCAGGGTAGTGTTTTACCGGTGAGAAGGCGGAGGAGTCAAACATACATACTTGTAAATGTTTACCGACCTAATTTGTTTGTGATTTCTGTTTGTAATTTACTGATTATCTTACCCAGCAATTGTTTATGCTTACCGTTGTAAGTTAGTTAAAACATTTTTTTAGATTTTGATTACACATGTAAAAATCTAATCTCATCATTCAATCTTTGTGTTTCACATCTGTTAAAATGTTGGTTTTTGTTGTTGATTAAACTGTCAATGATTCATTGTAATTCATGCTAGTAGACGCCTACACAATCTTTCCTTTCCTTTTCCTTCTTGTCATGACATTATTCTTGTACCTTTTCTTATCTTTGATTTAGAGCATGTATAGAATTTAAAGACCTTGTAGAATGGGGTTAATATGTTTGAAAAGAAACTCTACTTAAGATATTAAGAGAACCTATAAGCATCTCCAATGGTGGTCAAAATCCAATAAACAAATCTTTCATATCAGTACATCATATCATTCTAAACCTACTTTTTCTTCTAACAATAAATCACTACAAATCTCTATATAACCCTTCATTCCTACACAAAAAAAAAACAAATTATATTTTATTGAATGTGAGTGTGTAGTTCCCACTCAACCAAACCGGACGCGTCCGGTGTGGCAAACTGGACGGACGCGGTCAACTTCCTCCAACGGTGGGGGAGTTCGTTTTGTTTATCATTTGCTTAATTATTTAACTATTTTATCATTTGCTTAATTTTTTAATTATTTTCTGTATATACTCATAATTAATTTATCTCCATCATTATAAAATTTGATACACAACTTAATATATCTAATTATACAATTTATTTATTATATAATCATTAAATAGTAAAAGTTTAAATATTTTAAAATGGCAACTCACACACACTCTAATTCTACTACTAAACTACGCTTATTTGTTCATCACAGGGATTGAACCCCTCACACTTAGAAAAGCAAAAACTTATCCAACATCTTGATACCTATATGCTAAAGCCATTTGATAGTAAAAGATTTGTATGAGTGTTTTCTCAAATACATAAATTTCCACTTTATCAAATTTTGCAGGAATACAAGTTATGGTGATTTTTTTATTCTCAAAAGTAGAGAATTTTTATATAAGATAAGTGTTATATTTTTTATGGTATTAACTCAAAAGAAAAAAAAATATAAATGCTATTACAACATAAGTAAAACCATCTTAGATATTATTTTAAAACCTAATTGTGTATATCATCTACAGCACAACATAAAACCATCAATGAGACAAAAGATAAACATGTCTTGCATCAAACGAAAAGCAATCATACATGTTCATATCTACCAACGCTCAGGATAACTCTGCAGGCATATCATCTTCATCGTGGTAGATATTTTCAGCCATCTGCCATATTTGAAGTATGTTATCATCTGCAACGCTAGCAACGACCCAGTCATCACATGGATTCCATGAGAAATCCGAAATTTTACTTGTATGTCCGCCATGGATAAACAGCAGCTCGGGCGGCCCATCTGCAGCATCCTCGAGCGTTTGTTCCTGGCCAATCCTGTGTTTTAAACAAGAATAGTAAACAAACATTTAATAATTAATGGTAATAAAGTGTCAAACGAGCATAGCTCCCTGCAATAAGTTGAAATGCGCTAAATTTTATCTGTAACGGGTCAAATAGTTAGAAATAAAAATATAAAGCAAAATAAAGAATAGTTAATATGAGTTGAAAGTTGCCCAAAACGTAACCTGTATGCATACATCACTTAAATCCTTTCAAACAAAATATATTTGTATTTATCATCACTGACCAGGACAAACAATTGGTATGAAAGCTCAGTCATCGCACTAGCAAACAAGGATACAATCAAGAATCTGGATCCCGGTTTATAAGAGCTCCAACGTATTGTGCACAAACTGGGGTTGATACAGATGACACTTTAGTGGCTTGTAATGTTTACTAACAGCATCTACGTAATTTTACTTATCAACACCGAAATATATGTTCCCACAGAGTTGGGGACTGGAAAGGCTAAAATTCCAAAAATACTACAGCGACAACTCAACAAAATGGTTGAATCATGATAACAGAAGTAGAAAATGTGTAGTTAGCCTCCCTTCACCAAGAAAGATAAACCAATGGGTTCATTAAGATGTGGCAGTATCACGACAACAAAAGCACCGTGCCACCTCAAGCCCCTTATATGTTTTCCTGAGCACCTTAGGTGCACCATTAAAAACCACGAATGTGAAATGTTTTTATAGTTATCTTATCTTTATCTAAAGTATAAACCAAATGACACACATGCACATGTACCAAAAGGATTTTACAAGATTGGGAATAGAGTTCATAGCAAGAGGCAAAGGAAACTTGGTGGTACCTTTGTACGGTCAAAAAACTAAAGTATCAAACCGAGTTCATATGTTCAAACCATCGATAAAGGGAATTATATATTTGGCTAAAATGAGGGATAAGACTTTGAACCATCAAAACCAATGTCAACTTCACCAATAAAGTGGTTCACTTCACTTGGAGGAGATGAGATGCAGAAGAGGCAGGCTCAATGTCCTTTTTAATGTGATGGGATGTTTGTACAATGCCCCGCCACGGGTGGCTATAAGCTTCTTCATCGCCAGCATTTCTTTCATCAAAATATCTAAAATTGTCTCAAGGACACTACATTCTTACATCAAAAGTGATGCTGCTATGTACAGGCGTTTAACAAGCCCAATTAGTATATGTGCAATTTCAACACATCTACATATAAATAGGTCAATTTGGGTTATGTATTATCATTATAATATATCTCTAATGAGTAAAAATTAGCTGAAAAGAAAACTGGTCAAATAGGTCAAAAGTCACCTATTGTTGATGCATAAAACATCCTAAACCATTTTATATATAAAAACTATATCTATTATTGATAAAATATATCTTTTTGTAAACAAATTTGGAAAACAAGTGTTTCTGGTCGACCAAACCAAACCATATTCATCATGGCACGTACAAAAAAATTACTAATTTCAGCCGTAGCCCGTCAACCCACCCACTTTCCACCTCTAGTGATAGCCTAATTGGCAGAAAGAAAGCTGAAGTAAAAAAAAAAAAATAAGAAAAACAAGCACCAGTGTCTAGAAGCCGTTTAATTAAAGTAGTCACAAAATACAATAATAATAATAATGAACAATTTAAATGCATACCTGTTAAGTATCCCACACCAGGAGTCTCCTACCAGCACAACAAGAAGATAAAATTGTCTCGTTCTGTGGATTCCATCCACCTGAAACACCTCCTCCCTACGGTTTCATAACATAACAATTCAATTGACGCTGTAGATAAACAAAGATGCTTCAAATAAAATGTATGTAAGAATCCTACTTGTGAAAATTAAAGGTATGGAGAGCAGACTTGAATTTTCGTAAGTCAAACAAATTCACGGTCTTGTCATTTGACCCGGTTGCTACAACCCATTCATTAAAAGGATTGAAGGCTAAGCAGTTAACCTACCCAAAAAAACACAAACAGATTAGTGATCTCATTAACTTATTTGGTAATACATGCAGAACGGATAAAACCAACTAACGTATCTTAGACATAAATCTTTCTTTCCAAAAGACTTGTTAGAACTTAGAACTTGAGATCACGAAATAATGTTTTTGTTCATCAAATGTATTAATCCCTAAACGTATTACAACTTCAAACAGCAAAAACGCATCGGATCGCATCCACACTCCCATCACTTACAGCCCATTTTATTACAGCAAAATATCTTATTCAAGTTCTGATTATTCAAATTCTGGTTTTATGATGAAATGTTGTACCTACCTCACTTTGGTGAGCCTCTACACTTTGGGCAGGGCTTCGTAACTGATGAAGACCGGACGTCCAATATGTGCAAGTATCGGTCATCCCCACATGAACCAAACAATATTCATGCCTCAAATGCCATGCTACGTCTTCTACAACACCATCATGAACCTGTTGAATATATGCTCATGAGCTCATCTTCTATAAACTAGCCCACAGCACAAGACAACGCTTTGTCATGCTTGCATTTTCTTACTAACTATCAAAGTTAAAATCATGGAAAAAACGTAATAACTAATTACCAAATATCGAATTGTAAGATAATATAATAATGAGCTCTGACAACGTGTCTTGGTGTCTAAATCTCATTTTGTAAAACTAAAATCAATATACGTAGTATGATAACAGGTGACAGTTCTATAACATGTAAAGTTACCTTATATATCTGCATAGCATCCAAAGACTTATTTTTGGGGGTTCCGTTGATGTCCCACAAGCAAATTTGAGCATCATCAGAACGCTAAGCAAATGCCCTTGCTTAAACTTACTCCATGATAAGCCATATCCTTCAGTTTTGTGGCCCCCGCAATCTCAGATCGGGATTGCATTCTTCATCTAAAGGAGGTTTTAGAACGGGTGTTTGCTATAATCAAATACATAAACTTCTTCACTGACTGTTTTAGTGGCAATCATGAACGGGTTTTGAGGCATATAACGAGCCCTGTTCACCTCTCCCTCATGATTTATTTGCTGAATTATTTGGACCTGCAAGCGAAATCATATATATTCAAGCATAGCAGAAAAATTGAAGTGAAATCTACTCACATGCATATGTAATATATAACATGCGAGTAGTGAAAGCAGCAATCACTTTCTGAATTTGTAAATCGACACATAGAATAAAAAAATATTGCAAAAAATAAAATATCCGAAGATGATCGACCATAACCCATATCAGTTATGCAATTAATGCTGCAGGATAAATCCAGTATATATAACTCAACATATGTGAATGTGAATCTACACAAATAAATGTAATAGAGCCTAACTTGACCTTGAATACAATATTTATACAAATATATTGATTACTCATTATTGATAGATATCCAATCCAATGCTTACCATCTTTTTCCTTCAAATAGAAGAATACATTAACACTAATTTGACAAGCTAATCTGATGCAACTAATATTTTAACTAATCTTAAGCATAGTAGTCAAAGGTGCTTGCCTAAGCGCTCAGACGCAGCCCAACGCAGCCATACCGCGTTGTGGCCAAGTTCTAGCCAAATTCAGGTCCGAAAAGCTGAAGTGGCTCAAAGCATCTTGAAATGGCTTGAAACCAGCCTAAACTAGCCGTTAACCAACCATAAACTTAAAACCCCCAAAAATGGTTTGTTTATATTGTGTGCCTTGCTTAAAAGCGCCCATGCTTTTTAAGGCATTGAGTGCACCTAGCACGTTTGACTAGCTATGTGTAATCAAACTAAAGAGCTAACGAACTTCAAGAAGATCTAATAAAGCTCGAATCTTTCTCCTTTGCAATATTAATTAAAAACTTAATCCTGAATTTACATCTAATCCTAGCATGAAAAACTCCAAAAGTGTATCTTGTGATTTTTTATAACTTAAGGTGACACGGTTCAATACCCTCAAATAACGTACTGGTTTCGTTGGCTTAAAAAAGCCCATGCTATTTAGCGCCTTGTATTGCACCTTGAGTATGCCTAGCTCATATGTAATCAAACTAAAACCCTGATGCACTGAAGAAGATCTAATAAGAAAGCTTGAAGCTTTCTCCTTTGCAATATTAATTACCAACTGATTCTGACATTACTTCTATTCTCAGCATGCAAAACTCCAAAAGCTTATCTTAAAGTGACACGGTTCAATACCCTCAAATAGCTACTGGTTCGGTCGGCGGCTAGCTAACTATTGAGCATTACATCGACTATTATTCCTTAGTCAAAACTTAAAACAAATAAAACATCCAAATTTTAAACATTTACGTAAGTGAACCCTGAAATTGCTTTCAACTTTCAAGAGGTGAAAATTTAAACAAATTTAAATCTGAACTGTCCCTTTTAAGACCCATCTTCACATGAAAATGCACTTATTTCTTATCATGTCACAGTCACACCACTAAGCCCAAACCCTAAACCCACAATAAAGATCAATCCACATGTCAAACACGCACCAACAAGTCAGTCAGATAAACACTACCAAAAGGATCCTGCTATAGATAAACCAAGTGACATCAACATACGTGATATGAACCAATTGACAGGGAAACAATTGTCATATGGGTCAAACGACTTTGTCAGTGGTCACACCAGTCACTTTTGTGTCAGCACACTACATCATATAAGTCGTATGGTTGGTTTTATAAAAAGTACGAAGCGCAAAAAAGTGACGAGGTCTAAAACCGAGGCGCAAAGCGAAAAAGTGGCTTGCTTTTTGAACCTGAGGCACAACATGACTATATAAACCTTTTTATATATCCTATATGTTTTTAGCTTTCCCTACTCAGAGTAACTACAAATAAGGTTTTTATATGATTTTACCTACATGTATATGACAAATAACCCAAGGTACAACATTTAGCACATGAAAACACCCTAGATACAAGAGGCACGTGCCTAGGGTGACATAAGGCACTGAGGCATGCGCCTCGCACCTAGGCACACTTTTTAAACCCCATATCGTATGACAAAGCGAAAATGATCATATGGGCCGTATGACTTTCTCAATGGTCACATCATAAGTCCCTTTGTGTCAATCAAATACATCCTACGACCATAAGGGCCATGTGGCTTCACCCTCATACGACCCACATGACCATTTCCGCCTGTAATTCGACCCATTTTAACCATTTTCACCTTCTCATACGCTCATATGACACATTTAAATTGACCCATTTGACCATTTTCACCTAAATGATTTGAGAAACTTCAATCAACAATTAAATAAACCCAACTCAAATAACCAATTCCAAACAAAAATAAAAACACAAACCTTTCCATTAGCACAACCAAAGCCCCCCAAATCAGAGCGATCATCATCATAATCACGAGCATCAGACTCAGAATCGTCAGAGGCAACTGAACCTGAGCTATCATAAGATAATTAGGCTCATCATCAGATGTGTGGGTCCCAAGAATCATCTTCTGAACAGAATAATCTTTCCCTGGAGGCTCATGACGGTCGGGGAGCCACTCAACGGTGAGGGACGGCCACTCGAGAGCGTGTGTGATGACCAAATCGTATAAAAAGGGTGTGTTCTTTTCCATATTTTGTATTCTTCGTTGATAAGTCTCTCTTCCATTTCTGCTCTCATGTCGTCTGTGTCTTTCACCATAATTATGTTGTTGAAAGCTTTGATTTTTGGGGTTTTTGTTTTGGATGGATTGAGAAGTGAATCGAAGCGATAACGAAGTGTGCTTTACTTATGATGATCTAGAGATGGTAAAACTGGTTTTTTTTTTTTTTTTTTTTCGGTTCGATTCGATTCGTTTAGTTGGGGTTGTTACTGGTTTGGGTTTGGTTTTTAGTTTTGAAAATAATTTGGTTTTCTTTCTTTGAACGGTTAGGTTATTTCGGTTTTTGAAACAAAATTACATAAGATTCAATGAAGGGAAGTATCATAAAAAAATGGGCAAATATCATAAAAAACCAACATACTTTATTTTTGTTTCACAAAAGTCCCTCCACTTTTTTTTGAATGTATAAGTCCTTAAACTTGTTATTTTTGAACAAAAAATATGTAGGGTCATGAAATTGAAAAACTTGCAACCTGCTTAGCAGGTCATATTTTCTACGTGGACTTGTCTTCTTCTTATGTGGCTTGTTTTTATTTAAAGATTAAAAAAAAAAAGAAATCCCAATACAATGAAACAGAGACAATACAATACTAGCAACAGGAACGACGCTAGGTAGAAGACGATCAAGGTATGTAATTCAACTCAAAATCAAAGATTTAAATCATTGTTCATCGATTGTTCATTTAGCTTGGTATAGTCGTATTATTTGTCCATAATCTGAAACGGGTTCGCTTACCTTTATTAAATATGTATATGTATTTACAGAATGGAATTATACCCAAATGAATGAAGAGGATGGTTTTAAGCGATTCTTACACATATGAAGCAAGCACCGAGGATGAGGAACTTTCAGATTCGTATTCAATAGACCTTGAAGAGGAGGATATTGTTACAAATTTAGATAGGACAAATGATGATCCTTTTCTAAATAAAAACTTTATTATGAGAATATACAAGTTAATTTTGTTGATGATATTGTTAGAGAGACTTTGGCTGATGTTGTTGATGATGGATCGATGAGGATATTGAAGTTCGATGAGGATAATGAAGGTACACAACACATTGAGAAGGGGAAAGAATATCCAATACATGATCCAAACATGAATTGGAAACACATGAAACCAATTCTTGGTGATAGGTATGAAAATCCTTCACAACTGAAGTTTGCTATTTGTTGTTATGGAGTAGTTAATGGATATCTACTAAGTTATAAAAAAAATGAAGCCAAATAGACTCCTAGTTGTATGTGGAAACAAAGATGTAGGTTATTCTTGTCCGTTTAGATTATGGGCATCATGGATGCAAGGTGAAAAATCTTTCCAGATAAAAAGTCTCAATGATAATCACAAATGTAGTAGGAATTATAGCTTAGGCTCTCTAGTGACAGCCTCGTGGATAGCTAAGATGTACTTTAGACAACTCATTGCAAGACCTTTTGTTAAAATAAGAGAAATGCAAGCTGATATGTTGCTTGACTACATGGTTAAAGTGAGTAGAGGCCAATGTTATCGAGCAAATTCTATCGCAATGCTCGAAAATAGAGGGTGGTTTGAAAGAACACTATGCGAGGATATGGTATTACGCATATGAGATTTTGAGATCCAATCCTGGA
>JAUTDX010006523.1:0-23279 GCA_030844895.1 Ambrosia x helenae
ATCATTCGGAGGTTTGAACCTTTATCTCATGCCAATTATAGTAGAGATGATCAATCGAGCGTAAAGCTTACACGGAGTGAAGTTGCTGATGGAGTTGTTTAGTCTCGAATTAATTAGGAGGGTCTATATTTGCGGGGGAAAACAACAATGAAAGATTTTGGGTGTTTTAGCCGATTTGTGAAGATTCGAAGACAGTGTCAGATATACTTTTGAGGATCATATGAAGAATTGATAGCATCATTCTCGGGGAATATTGTTGGGTCAAATTAGAGAATGATGTTATCAATTACAAGCAAGTTTTCCAAGTGCTCACACATTGGCTGAGCACTTAGTCAAGTACTCATCCAAGTACTCACACTGAGCACTTAGGCAAGTACTCAACCAAGTACTCACACTGAGCACTTAAGCCAAGTACTCAGCCAAGTACTCACACTGAGCACTTAGTTAAGTACTCAGCCAAGTACTCACACTGAGTACTTAGGCAAGTACTCAGCCAAGTACTCACACACTGAGCACTTAGTCAAGTACTCAGCTAAGTACTCACACTGAGTACTTAGGCAAGTACTCAGCCAAGTACTCACACTGAGAACTTAGTCAAGTACTCAGCCAAGTACTCACACTGAGCACTTAGTTAAGTACTCAGCCAAGTACTCACACTGAGTACTTAGGCAAGTACTCAGCCAAGTACTCACACTGAGCACTTAGTCAAGTACTCAGCTAAGTACTCACACTGAGTACTTAGGCAAGTACTCAGCCAAGTACTCACACTGAGCACTTAGTCAAGTACCCAGCTAAGTACTCACACTGAGTACTTAGGCAAGTACTCAGCCAAGTACTCACACTGAGAACTTAGTCAAGTACTCAGCCAAGTACTCACACATTTTAGTAGTTTTCCAAGCAAGTGGTGGTTGCTTGGAGGACAAGGCTCAGGATCTATAAATAGGACACTAGACACCATAGAAGGGTGTGCATTTAGGAGCCACCACCCCGGGGGAGCTCACCCGGGGTGGATAGTTATCTTGTATTTCTTTATTCAATATAATGAAAGTTTTCTTTGTTCAATCCAATATCTATCTATCTTTCTTATATTAGTTGTTTGTTCTTGGCTCAAATTCACTCGTCTCTATTTTTATATCAATTCAAGCTTAAACAAGATCATTTGGGAATATCAGAAAGACTGGGTTGACTGCAAGATAGTAGCTCTAAGGTTGTCAAACCAAGTACTTGGTGGATAAGAAATCGGAATATGTAACTCATGAAGAAGTGAAGTAATCCATCAACCGCAACTTTTTTGTGTGCAAGAGGTTGATACTCTACCTTGTTACTCGATGGAGCAACCGTGTGTCATTTCTTGGTACTCCAAATGATAAGGTTGGGCTCAAGAATAAAACAATATTCAGTAGTAGAACGTCAATCATCTAAAAAGCCACCCAATCTGCATCTGAATACCCATGAATATCACTAGTAAACCAGCGAATATACAGGCCATGTTTGGCAGTACCTCGCAAATATATCGAAATACTCTTAACAGCGCCCAAATGGTGATTAGTAGGTATCTGTAAAAACTAAGACACCTTATTAACCGCGTATGCAATCTTAGGCCTTGCCAATACCAAATATTGTAATGTCCCCACAGTATCCCCATACAAAGTCGGATCATCCAAAGAGTACTTGTATGACGAGATAAATGTCGACCAAAAGCTACATGGTAGATAATGGACGACATTCAGACAAACCAGTTAGCTGTAGCAAATCAAGCAAGTGACACTTATGTGATAAATATAATTGACCATAAAAAACTTCGCATAACACCTAAATAATAGGATAAATTCATTAAATCCTTGAGTGCAAACTAAACGTATAACCAAGTAATCAACTCTAACATAAATACTGAAGAACTGCCGGTAATAATAATATCATCCACATAAACCAAGACATAGCATGTAACAACATCCTCTAGAAAATTCCATAGCAAGAATAATACGTATAGTAGTAGGTTTCACAACAGGACTAAAGTCTATGTAATCTACACCCTTGTCAGAAGAATGCCATCACAACAAGCCGAGCTTTTTACCTGTTAACAGTCCCATAAAGATTAGTATTAATCCTGTAAACCCACTTACAACCAATAATGTTTACATTAGTGGTAGCCGGAACCAGAGGCTAACTCTGGTTGCCATGCATTCAAAGCATCTCAGTATTAGGCTTAGTTGTGGGAGTCGTAGTAACATGAAGGTTGACATGATCAGGAAACTGTCTAGGATGACGAGTACAATGAGTAATCATTAGACAGTAAGAGCAATAGGAGGAGAAGGAATATGATGAGAAGAAGAAGGAGAAAAGGAGGAAGAATATCACAAGAATGAGAAAAGGAATGGGTGAGGAATATCAGAAGAATAAGAAGAGAAGAAGTGATAAAAACACTCAGATAATTAGGTGGAGGAAGAAAGAAAAGAGGAAGAAAATTAGAAATATAGGAGGATCAGAGGTAGTAGACGAGCAAGGAATTTCAAAGATTGACTCATGAAAAGTAACATGTTTAGGTAAACATATGAGAAGTGCAAGGATCATAACAAAGATAGCCATTGTGACTGGAGCATAGCCAACAAAATTATAAGGTGTAGATATGGGTGAATGTTTATCCTCACGAGTATCACCATGAAAAGGATAACTCAAACACCCAATGCACAAAGAATCGAATAAGTAGGTCGTGTACCAAACAAGAACTCATACGTAGAGGAATAGTGAAGAAAACTGTAGGAAGCCGGTTAATAAGAAAGACGATTGTGGCAAAAGCATCAAAACAAAAATGCTTTGGTAGATGAGCACGAAACAATAAGGAATGATCAACATAAGAAAGATGTGGATTTTTCCTCTTAAGCACCTAATTTTGTTGGGGGATGTATATAAGAAATCCAATAAACAATGCCAAACTCAGTAAGAAACTGATCCATATT
This sequence comes from Ambrosia x helenae, assembly GCA_030844895.1. NCBI lineage: Eukaryota > Viridiplantae > Streptophyta > Magnoliopsida > Asterales > Asteraceae > Ambrosia > Ambrosia x helenae. The sequence goes on from JAUTDX010006523.1 coordinate 2,958, forward strand.
TCCAAGAGTGAGCCAGGTGAACCGTCACACTGTAAGCATTTGATGGTGCAAGAAAACAGATTTTCGACCATCGGATGAAAATGTCTAAAACAATCAATAGCCTGTAAACGAGTAGTTAACGGGCACATCCAAGTGAATCGACTAAAGTCATCAATCAAAGTAATGAAATATTAGTAACCGGATCAGGACAAAACTAGTGTTAGTCCCCAAGTATCACAACGGATAATATGCAACGGTACAACATAATGAGAGATAATATAATCAAATGGTGGTCTACTGGCTTTGGAATACAACATGAATTACAAGGTCTATTCTCAAATTTATTTGGTAAAGGCAAAGAAGAATGTCTATATAGAACGACATCGGATAGGTCCCATTCTGGAGTTCCAAGTCTCTCGTGAAGTAGAGAATGTGGCCGACAAAGAAAATAACATGTGCGGACTAGCTCGCCTGTAGAGGAGCAGCCATCCTGCAAAAGAATGAATTAACAAACCATAATTGAGACACTAACAACAAAAAGATAGTCAACCACAAGTTGAGTAATAGACAATAAGTTAGTTAATCTAGTGTTGATACATCTCGGTGTGACAAATGAAGCTATAGATAGTATCGTTTTTATGGTTGATAGGTTGATTGTAACATGCTTCTTAGTGATATAATAACAAGTATGATAGTCGTTTTGTACCCTAGCGAACTTCGTTGAATAGCATAGATAGGGCATTAGCAAAGATGCTAAGCATGTTCACTAAGATGGATCTTCGCTAAGTAATCTTCCCATGCAAGCATAAATACCTTGCATGGGGTGTAGGCTAGGGTTGTTGGTTTTGTTCCATTGTGGTATTATTGGTTGTAATCATTTTGATCGTTAATAAAGATACCACGCATTAAAAGTATTCATCGTGTTCTTGCTTAATCGATTCGTTATTGCATAAACATCTATCAAGGGATTCAACATCTTGATAGATTTGATCATTTGTCACTAATCAATTCCAAGGACCTACAATTGGTATCAGAGCTTTCGGCATAATAGATTGTACGGTTCAAGGTTGATTTTTACAATGATTGAATTATTTGAACTCGTTTTATGTGTGAATCTTCTGTTTTCGACCATATTCTCTCAATTAGCATCATTCTCAATTGATTACAACAGGTGGTTTGTGTTTTCGTGGTGTTTTTTCGGCTGAAAATCTTCTTTAGAGTTTAGACCAGGTTGTATAGCGAAGATACATAACTAGCAAAGTTAAGTATCTGGCATGACAAGCATCTTCTTGGGCACTTTCTTTGCTAAGGGGCATGTTCTTGGTTATTCATCTTCACTTGACAAGCATCTTCGCTTGACAGGCATCTTCATTGACAAGCATCTTCGTGAAAGAAGTATCTTTGTTTGTCTGCATCTTCGTTTGAAACAGTATACGGACAAAATGATTACCTTTGCTTTGGAGTTTATCTGGACTTGGACATTATAACTGAACTTCAACATTATTAAACCATAATAAAATGTCTAGTTTCAGTAAACTTGTTGAAATGGACCATGAAGTCGGAAAATCTAACTCGCCACCTAAGATGACATCAGTTGAAAATTATTATTGGTGGAAAGATAGGTTTGAAGAGTGGGCAAGGTTTTATAACATGCGTTTGTGGATGTGTATTCGAGATGGTTATGCTAAACCTATAAGAACCATATAAGGTAGGCCAATAACAATTGCTTTTAAGGACATGGAAGAGAAAGAGAAATTGATGTTTGAAGCTGAAACAAGGCTCATGTTGCAATCACCGTGAGTCTTCCAGAAGAGATCGTACACACTTTTAGAAAATATAAAGATGCTAAAGACTTGTGGGAAGCACTTGAGTAACAGTTTGGGGAAAATGTGAATGTGAAGAAGGGAAAGACGAATTTGTTGAAAAAAGAGTTTGCTGTGTTTAGATACATGAAAGGTGAAGGACTAAGGGAAACAATCACTAGGTTATACCATCTGGTTACTGAGTTGAGAAATCACTAAATTGAGTACATAGAGTTTGAATTAAGCAACAAGACTTTAGATGCTCGTCCAACCAAATGGGAAGTTTACACTATCTTGATCAAAGAGAATACTGATTTTGAGAAATCCACACTAGATGAGGTGGTTGGGAAACTGAGAGCTTATAATCTTGCAATGCAGAGAAAAGATGCCGGTTATGATCAGGTTCAAGATCTGGGAGTTTATTATAGGAAACCGACATCTAAGGGCTAATCTAGCAGCAGTGGAAATGCAACTGCATTTTTCTTGGGTGATAACTCAAGCAATATAGTTCTAGATGCTGATGGTGAAGTCTGTTTTGTGTCTACATCTGGTGAGTCCACCAAAGTAAAGGATATCCCATCTGGAAGGGATAGTCGTAATGGTAACAGTGGTTTGAGTAAGTCTGATTTAGGGTGTACTCAGGGAGAGATTAATGATCTGCCAGTGTTCGATGAACATTATGAACAGATAAATCCGAATGACTTGAAGAAATGGACTTTCAATGGAATCTCGCTATGATCTCTAGGAGAGCTAAAAGGTTCATGGACATAGCATGTAGGTAGCTTGTTGGAGGAAGAGCAGTTTTTGATAAGTCTATGGTGAAATGCTACAACTGTCACAGGTTTGGATACTTTGAGAGAGAATGCTCAAGACCGAAAATTCAGAACCAGGGAAACAATGTAAGGAAAAGCTCCTCAGAGGTGCCTCCTTAGGGCAGTAACAGCTCAAAGGCACTACTAGTAGCTATGCCATATGGTACTTATGATTGGAGTCACATACTTGATGGGGAAGATGGTTCTAGAAGTCAATTTCTTATGTTTGAGATCACTGAAGAGATGAATGAGACAGAACAAAAAGCAGACGAGCAGGTGGTAGATGTAGAAACTGAAGAACAAGAGAAAGAGGTGAATTCTGAACAAAGCACTGAGAATGTTGAAGAGGTCGTGGTCAAGGAAGAATAGGGAAAAGAGCTGACTACCTAGGTGTTAGATCCGACAACATCAACTAAAGGGATGTTAGCTAAGGACTTCATTGCTTACATGGCAGATCTGAATTCAGAGGCCAAAAAGGTATTACTTCCACTTTCTTTACTTATTGAAGCTAGTAATAAATGTGTAGATTATGCAGAAAGACTAGCTTTACTAATTAATGAGAATGACCAGTTATCTAAGCATAACACAAGTTTAGTCGTTCTGTTAGAGCTGAGAAAGAGATCAATTTAAGCAATACAGTTTGGGAAAGTGGTCTCAAAACTAAACTTAAAGCAACTCAGAAGGACCTTAAGGATATGAACTATGTATTTAAGGAAAAGATAGATTTTTTGAACTTAGCTCATGTAGCTATTGCTGATAAGCAATTTAAAATTGCATAGTAAAGCATAGAGATAGATCAGTTGAAACTTAAGGTAACCGATCTAAATAGACAGGTTGATCAATGTCGTAGCACTAAATATCTCTTCAATGTTTTACAAACTAAAGGAATCTGAATTGGTATATGCTAATTCAGAATTCCCAATAGGGGCTATTCACCCTAACAAAATTGACTCTATTTTTTATGAAAACAATAAACCCAAAGTTTCTAAAGCTGAAAATGAGAAGTCAACTCCTAAAATGTTTTTGAAAAATTCAAAAAATGTTAAAACATGAGTAACTAAAAATCAAGAAACTAAATAGGTAGGAGTCGAGTGTTATGGGTCACCGTCACCTAAGTCAGTTGGTGATGTGGCAAGAATGTGCACTCTCATGAAGGGAGAAGCATATGCATCGACTGACAAGAAAAGAGAAAAGTTTATTGTTAAATCTGAGAACAAGAAGGATATAAGTAACTCTGCAAAGAAAAATTTACAGAAACCGTTGGAGAAAGAAGCTGATGGTGGGTCTAGGGATCCTTCTAAACGTCATGAAAATCCAAACTTTGAAAAGCCAAGGTTTGTCCCTAGACAGGAAGCTGTTCGTAAGGAAAGCACATATGGTGTTTCCTTGTCTAAATAGGTTTCACCTACACCTACCAACAGGTATCAACCACCTCATAAGCAACAACATCACCAAAGTCCACACGATGACAACCAAGTGAATAATAATCATGTTGTCCATAATAATAATAATTTTAATAATGATTATACGGATAGAAATTAATTTAGTAATCAAAATTATTCAAGAAATTATAATAATCAGGGATACTCTAATAGAGTGAGTTATCCTCAAAATCACTTTTCAAGGCCAGTAAATAAGAGAGGTTACTACAACTCTCCCAATCAGAGGTCCCACAAACATTACAACCAACAACACAGAAATAGTCCCTAGAGATCCAGGACTCATTAGAGGAGTGACAGATACTGGAGAAAAGTTTCTTTTGTCGATGAAAAGGGACGACCCAAGACTTTGACAGCTTGGGTCTCATACTCTAACTAATTTTCATTGTGAATGCAGGAGCTGCTTAGGAGGATTATCAACTGGTGGTATGTTGATAGTGGCTGCTCCAGGCATATGGCATGGGAAATGAGTCTAATGATTCAGTTTGTAAAATGTGATGGAGGTTATGTTAATTTTGCAGGCGCAAAGGTGGGCATATTTCAGGAAAGGGGGAGGTCACATTTCAGGAAAGTGAATAGAGCTCGCTATGTTTTGAATAGGGTTTTCACTGTCAAGAAACACAATAAAACGTGTTATGAACTCTTGAACGGTCGACAACCGAATATCAAAGACTTTGAACCCTTCGGGATTCCGTGCACTACTCTTAAAACTAAAACGCAACCTAAGTTTGGTGAGGTGGCTGACGAGGGATTTTTCCTTGGCTATGTCATCGTTCACCAAATAAATGAGTTTTTAAAAATATCTATGTGTGTAGTAGAAATCGTTTTTAACATCAAAATAACAAGTTACTTACCCATTGATAGTGCAGAGGAACTCAGTTGGATGTTCAATTATGATGACGTATCATAGTCATTTAATGTTCCTTATACCTTTTTGACGATGATGATGACAAAGTAGTCACACCAAGGTCAATTATTCTAATTTCTGCAACAAAGGAAAACACAGATGCAAATGAAGGCACCTCAGGAAATATCAATATCCATTCATCATCCACACAAGTAGCCATAGAAACTACAAAGGAACCTTTTACGAAGCTGTTCACATCAGAAAGTACTTCAGATGATGAGGCTAGTGGGGAAATTAATTTAAATTTGGACTATGAGCTACTGGTAGACACTACTGTTACTACCCTTATAAATAAGAATAACCCGTTTGACTTTATACTGGGAGATCCAAATGCGGTATATAGACAAAAAGAAGTTTTTCGAATGGTACTTGTCTCTATGTAAGGATGAGAGACTCAAGAGTGATTAATCGTTGCTTAAAGTGCTTTATTTCACAGGTTGAACTGAAGACTTATTAATTGGCCCTTCGTGACAACTCATGGGTCAAGGCAATACAAGAAAAACTCGCTTAGTTTAGGACTCAAGGTATGGGAGTTGGTCGATCTCCCTAAGGGTGCGCAGGAAATTGGCACCAAGTGGGTTTTGAGAAAGAAGAAGGATGACAATAGTGTAGTGGTTAGAAATATACCTCGATTGGTGGTAAAGGGTTTTAGCCAGCCGGAAGGGATAGAATTTAATGAAGTGTTTGCACCAGTATCAAGGTTGGAGGTCATTCGGCTCTTTCTAGCCTTTGAAGCTTCTAAAGGATTCAGAGTGTATCAGTTACACGTCAAAAGCTCCTTTCTGTACGACAACGTCCAAGAGCTGGTGTATGTCTCTCAACTGCCAGGGTTCACTGATCCAGAATATCCAGATCGATTCTACAAACTTGATATGGCTCTTTATGGACTTCATCAGGCTCCTAGGGCGTGGTATGAGACGATGTCAACCTATCTCCTAGATAATGGCTTCGAGAGAGGAAAAATATACAGTACATTATTTATTCAAAGAAAAGGTGAAGATTTTCTACTAGTTCAGGTGTACGTTGATGATATTATCTTATCGTCACTAAAAGAAACATGTGTAAAGATTTTGAAAAGCTCATGAAGAAAAAGTTCGAGATGAGCGCAATGGGAGAGTTTAAAGTTTTTTCTAGGTCTGCAGGTTGATCAGAAGGAAGATGGGATATTAATCCATCAAACTAAGTATGTACATGACATCTTGACTCGCTTCAAGATGCATGATTGTACACCTTATACCACTCCTCTAATAGTGAGTCATGGACTCAGTCTAGATACGGAAAGTGACAAGCACGTGGACCCAACAGAGTACATGGCCATTATCGGTTCATTTATGTATTTAACTGCTACTAACTAGACATTATGCTTCCCGTTTGTCTTTATGCTAGGTTTCAGGCTGATCCAAAAGAGTCGCACATGATTCTAGTGAAGTAGATCATGAGATACCTCAAGGGGAAACCCAAACTGGCTCTCTGGTACCCATCTGATGGTGGATTGGATCTTGTTTCTTACACTTATTTGGACTGTGGAGGATGCTTTGGTGAACAAATCAGTTGGGTTATCTAAAGCATAAACTTTGGTGAACCGAGCTCTATCGAAAGCTTTAGTGAACAAATCATCTAGGTTATCTAAAGTATCAACCTTTTTCAAATAAATCATCTTTTTCAAACAAACCCTTATAAGATGATGCCTTATAGCTATGTATTTTTTTTTTTTGGAAAAGTTTTGGGATTTTCTGTGATTGAAATAGTGGCTTGATTATCAATAAAAATAGGAGTATGAGTGAAATTTAACCCGTAATCCCGCATTTGTTGTTGTATCCACAAAACCTGTGAACAACAGCTACCGGCAGCAGCTACCAGGAAACGAGTCTTCCTCCTAAAAATTGACATCCACCTATTGTAGACTTTTGATTCTGGTTACATCCTCCGTAGTCTGAATCTGTACCATCTTCCATCAGCTGGATACCATATTCCCAATTTGGGCTTCCTCTTTAGGTGTGTATGAATGCTTTTCACAGCGATCATACGAGACTCCTTTGGATTAGCCTGAAACCTGGCATAAAGACATAGTGCAAACATAATATCAAGTCAAGAAGCAGTAAGACACATAAGCAAACCTATTATGACACGATACTCAGTTGGATCGACGTTCTTATCACTTTCAGCATCTGGATGAAGTCCATTATTCACTGGCAGAGGAGTAGCATAAGTAGAATAATCATTCATCTTGAATCAAATCAAGATGTCATGTATATACTTAATTTGATGTATGAACTTCCCGTATCCTTCTTATCTACTTGTAGACCAAGAAAGAATTTCAGCTCCCCCATAGCGCTCATTTCGAACTTCTTCTACATAACCTTCTCAAATTCAATGCACGTGTCCTTGTTAGGCGACCCGAAGATGTTGTCATGAACGTACACCTAAACTAGTAAGAAATCTTCTCCATTTCTCTTTATGAAAAGTGTACTGTCTATTTTACCTTTCTCAAACCCATTTTGTAAGAGATGTGTTGACCGTGTCTCATACCATGCCCTGGGTTCCTGACGTAACCCATATATTGCCTTGTCAAGTTTCTAGACACGGTCTGGATAATCTGGATCAGTAAATCTTGGAGGTTGTGAGACATACACCATCTCCTAGACTTTCCCGTACAGAAATGCGCTTTTGATGTCTAACTGGTACACTTTAAAGCCCTTATAGGAAGCGAAGGCTAGAAAGAGTCGAATTGCTTCGAGCCTTTCCACCGGTGCAAACACTTCATTAAAATCAATCGTTTTTGTTGGTTGAACCCTTTGACTACCAAGCAAGCCTTGTTTCAGACTACTATCCCATTATCATCAGTTTTATTTTTGAACACCCATTTGGTACCGATTTTTTGAGCACCATTGGGTAATTCCACTAGCTCCCAAAATTTGAGCTTCCTCAATTATGCTAGTTCCTCTTGCATAGCTTCCACCCACACATTATCACTTAGAGCCATTTGATGATTCTTCAGTTCAATTTGTGAGATGAAGCATTTTAGGTATTCGTAGATGATGCCCGAATCTTTAATACTAACATATAGGCAAGTTGACTAAGAAATACTACTTCTTGTCCAGACACCCGCATTACGATCTCATAGGATGTTCTCCACTGGATGATCATTATTTGTGCGAGTCTGAGCAGTAACATCAACCGGTATTTCATCCTCTAAATTTAAACCTATCTCTCCCGAAGTGTCTACAATCCTTAATGGATTAACAAATTCTTCTTGTATGGTTTCATTGACAGCATGAGATATGTCTCTAGAAGTGGAGGTTCCCGATTCAACATCTTCTTATCTTTTTTCTATAGAGATTGGAATGATCGATCTTTGTGAGATATCATCATCATCAGACATTCCAAGTATCAATTCTTCATCTGCCTCATTAGGATATGCATTAAAGGTATACGGAACATTAATGATTTATAGAGAGAATCATAGTCAAAGAGCCAGTCTGGGTCAGTAGCATGTGATGTATCTTGTGGTGTGCAACTTGTTATGTCAACGTTAAAAACAACTTCTGCAAGACCAATTATTTTATTGAAAAGCCTTTTATTTGTTGCACCGGGAATATAACCAAGGAAAAATCCTTCGGCAGCCATTTCACCGAATTTAGGTTGGTTTTTAATTTTCAAGATAGTGCAGGGCATCCCGAATGGCTCAAAACCGTGAAGATTAGGCTTGATTCCCTTCAAGAGTTCATCGCACAGTTTTATTATGCTTCTTGACGGTTTACACCCTATTCAAAACATAACACGCTGTATTCACAGCTTCGACCCAAAATATGACAGGTACCTTAGAATCAACGAGCATCGCCCTTGGTGCTTTAATCAGTGTCCTGTTCTGCCTTTCAGCAACTCCATTTTATTGTTGTTCATATGGCGCACTGAATTGATGCTCAATCCCTTTTCTTATGCAGATAATGGAAAAGCAACTATTCTTGAACTCCGAGCCATTGTCCCTTCTGATTCTCTTTATTGTTTTTCCAAAGATGTTCTCCGCTTTTGTAAAGAACCGGTTTTGATGAAAACAACTATATGATCATACAAGTAGAACAATCTAGGTGCGGAAACCCTAGATCATATACAAAATGATATAGATCAAATCAGACACAATCAAATACCTTTTCAATCATGATTTCATTCATAAACATTGTTAATATTTCTTTAGAAATAGGTTTATAATCAGAAACTTCTAGAACACAGAAAGAATACAGACCTAACATACACAACCAAATGATAAAACTTAACATCTAAATAAAACTTTAAGCGTATATTGGCCTGCACATTCGACCTCACGTCTAGGTCGAATGTGTACCTTCGACCTCTAACATAGATCGAACAAAATATAACTCTTCAGAAGTCTTCCTTCGACCATATCTATCTTCCTTCGACCCATGAATAACCTTCCTTCGACCCCACGTAAACAAACAAAACACTTAGATTTACAATCCAAAGCAAGTAGTCACAATCCGTGCATCTACAAACTCCCCTTGACTATTGCTTGGATTGTTGGCGTTCATGATCCATAATCTTGTTCATCAACTTGATTTGGAGAATCTTTTTCTTCTCTTTGCTCATCTCTGGTTCTAGTTTACGTTTCGACGAACTTTTCTTCAACTAATTCACTTTCACGTACTTACCCAACTTCTTTCGAAAGTCACATCCTGCATTAACATCCCACGCAAAACAGAAACATACAACACGATGATATTTCAATGCTTGCTCTGCATCCTTCTCCTCACAATAGATTGGATTGTAGTAAAGCATGATAATGTCTTCATACGAGCAGTTGATAAGCCACATAGGATCAAATATGGGAATCTTCTTGTACTCTTCTTTCTTATCCTTCAACAGAATGATAGCTTCGGCAGTTCTCCAGTCGTAGTACCACATCACAAATTCTTTACTGAAGTGTTGCTGAATAGGCATTAAAGGAATCCTCTTCATCACAACTGGAGGTTTATATTTCAAACCAACCAACTACATCACAATTTGCAGAAGCCCCGCTCATAGTGAATCTACAAATATCTCTCACCGCCCAGTACGGTAGAGTCTTGATATCATGGAATCTGTAGAAGTACAGAATTCGTTTTTCCCATTTAACTCCAATACATCTCAACTGTCTAAGATATCTCCAGCCTAAAGCTCTCCCTTTGAACAGTTGATTGTGATATTCATAGAATCCTCCTTGAAATTCTGTTTTTGGTCTGTTTTCTTCTTTCTCTTTCAATTTCTTTAGCAAAGTCATTCAAATCATCAGATTGTTCAACAGTTGGTTTCAGATTAGAATCTTTATCAAACACTTCTTCAAAAAACTTCTGACTTTTCTTCTCAGCTATCTTTTCAACTTCATTTAAAATTTCTTCATTCAACTCTGGTATAACCACATTCTCTTTGTTTCTGAAATACTCTGGATACTCTTCATGTGTAATATCTTCTATCTCAATTTCATCAAACTCTGGAGTTTGTTGGTTATCAAAATGAGTACCAACATCCTTTTCTGGAATATTTGGAATCTCTTTTTTCATTCATAATGTCTTCTAGAGACTTCCCAATCTGTTTAGCCAAACCTTCCAAAATCTCTTTCGATACGGCTGCAGATACTTCACCATCTTCCAAATCAGGATCATTATATTCAAGCTCATATTTCATGTCATCAGATTCAAATATTTCTGGAAGCTTTCCAGTCAATTCAATAGTCCAAACCTTCTTATTCAACATTTGACTGTACAAGTTCTTGTCTTCTTCTGATAAGGATCTGATCTTTTCAGTCCATAAAATGCTTTCATCATCATCAACATTCTCTCCAGGTGTTTTCTTTGAACAAGGTTCACCTGCATCACCTTGATCATTCTTTCTTTTCTTCATAACTATACTTATCAACATCATCCTCATCTTCATCAGAACTGTTATCATCAGCTTTATCATCTTTCTTATGTCTAGGATTATCTCCAGCATCATCATCTAAAGAATCATCATCAGACTCATCATCATCCTCTTTCTCATCATCTTTCTCATCATGTGAATCTTCATAATCAACATGTTGTTCATCATCCTCCTTCTCTTCTTCTTCTTCTTCTTCTTCTGTACCTTTCAATTGAGGAGCTTTAGAGTACAGATCATCAAGTAACTTCCTCTTAGCTTTGTTGTCAGCTTGGATCCTTGTGTTTTCAAGCTGCAAGATCTTGATTCTTCTGGTATTTCTCTTTCCTCGAGCTAACAAACTTTGATTTTCTCCTTGAAGCTCTTTCAACTTAGCTTCTAGCTCGTCTTGATTTTCTTTTGATGATAGAACAATCTTCAACATAGTCTGTTCATCCTTCTTCATGTTTTCAATCTCCTCTTGCTGCTTATTGAAAGCTTTCATCACTTCAGCTATCTGCTTGTTCACAGCTTCCATAACCTCATTTGAGACAGTAACTTGAGGTGAAGATGATTCAGCAACAGGAGTAGTAACAGACTTTTTTCTTCTGAAATTGTTGCAAAACATTTTCTAAAGTAGTAGAAAAATCTAGAGGAGGATTCTCAGCTATTTCCTGGGTTACTTTCTTCTTCTTGTTTTTAGCAACCGGGGATGTCACAAGTGCAGTGGCTTTAGAACTTCCAACATCTGGAACTTTCTTTCCAGCAATCAACAACTCCATTTCCCTGTCCCTCTTTTTCTTAGGGTTCTCTCTTTTCGCCATTGTCTTGTACTTAGGCTTCTTTATCTTATTTCCAGCAACAGGAGATCCACCAAAATCCTGATCATCAATTGTCAGATCTAATTCTTCAACATTCATAGCTGGTGGACTCTGTTGTTGAGCTTTAATGGCTTTATTCAAACTATCAATCTCACCAACCTTAGTGGCCTTGTGTTTAGTGGATTTGATGTTCTCATTACCAGAATCCCATTCCTCATCATCTTGAGTCTCCTCTGAATCTATAGACTCTTCATCAACAAGCATCGTTTTTGCTTTTCCAGCTTTCTTCTTTTTCACAATCTTTTGTTTCTTAGGCTCCACTTCTACAACCTTTGCCTTTCCCATTCTGGACTTGGCACCTTTATTGATCACCTGACGTTTCCTCTTTGCATCAGGATCAACTGGAAATAAAGGATTATCATTATCAGATTCACTATCTGCATTCCTTGCTTTGTCTTGACCTGGATCCTTGTAGTTTGGATTGATCAAGTGTCCAAACAAATTCTTGAATGGAGGTCTTTCATTCTCTGGAACACCCTTAAAACCATTCATCCTGCTCAACGTACTGAGATTCATGTGACTTTGATACACTATCTTCTTAGAGTCTCTCTTCAAATCAAGATACTTCTTGTCAAAGATCATTTGTAAAAATCTTGGATACATCAGGAACTTGTCTGTCTTCAACCCTTTCAGCACTTCCATCATATGCTGAAATATCATTCCAGAAACATTGAAGGGCTTATTCAAAATCAAAGCAACCACCAGAGAACTTAAACTCTTTCTCGTCACATCATTACCACCATGAACTGGTCCAAATACATGCAAGATCACATGTACCATGTATTTGAATTGTGGACACAGTTTGGCTTTGTGTAACAATCCATCAGTAATAGACCATTGTATTTCATCCTAAGAAAAACATTTCCTCTGTTCTATCCAGGACAGCTCATGGATCTCTAGGAGAATCTTTTAGCTGCAAAGCTTCACGAATGTCATCTTCAGTCACAAAAGCAAGTTCTATCTGAATATAACTCTGGATTGGTGATTTTCCATCCCAAAAGATAATCAATGCTCTATTCCAAAAATCAACATGATGATCTTTGTATTTTGTGGTTGTTGTAGCAAGAGCATAAATCACCCTACTTCTCCTTAAGAAATCCACAATCCCTGAGAATTCAACATCTTTCTTGACTTCACCAATGAAAGCGCAACAGTTGTGTGCTTCCTTAAACATTAGCTCTTTAGGCTTTTCTGCTGGTTTTTCTTGAACATCAACTTCTTTCTATGGATTTTGTTGCTCAGCCATTGAAAACTGCAAAACAATAAACATGAAATTTATCAAAATCGGACAAAAAATGAAATTTGGTCAAATATTTCCTTCCTTCGACCCATACGTGGGTTCGAAAGAAGAAATATTGTGGTCGAATGTGTAAAATAGGTTCAAATGAGAAAAATCATATAAACAAAGGCCTCATTCGACCTAAAATTTCACCTTCGACCTCAAACAATCACATTCGACCAACAAAAGTCACATTCGACCTATAAAAGTCTCATTCGACCCTGTTAATATGGTCGAATCCGACTGTTTGGGATTCAAAAAGACCAAATCATAATCTTGACACGATAAACATCACATTTTGGTTTGTTTAAGTCCTAACAAGGCCGATTAACATTAATCAACAGTCAATTTTATCAATCAAACTATTTAGATGGTTTTCAACTAAAATCTAGGGTTCATAGTTTTTAACAATCAATACAGTTCAATACAATGTTTAAACACTAGATTTTTGAATTTCTCTTATACCACTTTGTAAAGGACCGGTTTTGATGAAAACAACTACATGATCATACAAGTAGAACAATCTAGTTGCGGAAACCCTAGATCATATACAAAATGATATAGATCAAATCAGACACAATCAAATACCTTTTGAATCATGATTTCATTCATAAACATTGTTAATATTGATTTACAAGTAGGTTTATAATGAAATAAAACACTTTTAGAAACTTCTAGAACACAGAGAGAATATAGACCTAACACACACAACCAAAATGATAAAACTTAACATCTAAATAAAACTTTAAGCTTATAAAGGCCTGCACATTCGACCTCACGTCTAGGTCGAATAGTGTACCTTCGACCTCTAACATAGCTCGAATAAAACGTAAGTCTTTAGAAGTCTTCCTTCGACCATATCTATCTTCCTTTGACCCATGAATAACCTTCATTCGACCCCACGTAAACAAACAAAACACTTAGATTTACAATCCAAAGCAATTAGTCACAATCCGTGCATTTACAGCTTTGTTGAAGAAATTCATCAAGGTCTCCCTTGTTTCATCCTTCAAACCTAGGAAAAACACCCATGAAAAACATGTATAATCATCTGTGATCACAAGACAATTATATTTTCCACCTAAACTCCTAACATTTACTGGACCAAATAAATCTATATGCAATGAACCAAAAGGAGAGGCTTACAAGGCTTCTTGTGCTGCTTGCCTTTTTTGCACGGCAGAAACTTATCTTCCGCGACAAAGCTTTTGAATGGAACTCCTTGCACCAGGCTATACTTTGTGATGTAGTTCATCTTCCTGAAATGCAAGTGTGCCATTCTCCTATGCCACAACATCGAATTAGACTCTGATACTTTTGATAATAAACATGTCGGCTCTTCTTTTGCATCATCCTGGACACTCATATCCATGATGTATGTATCTTTTCTTCTTGGAGCCCTCATGATTGTCCATTCTTCAGAAATCATTACTCCCAATTTCAACACTAATGCTTCGGACTTTGTAAAGTGGACAAAATGTCCTTTGTTGCAGATTTGAGAAACACTCATAAAAAACGAATATGAGTAGAATGAAGATAGACCCTAAACGACTTAGTGTGAGAAAACATGGATCTAGGCGAAGACACTTGTCTTCTCTGAAAATCTTCTTTAGAGTTCAAACCAGATTCTATAGCGAAGATACATAACTAGCGAAGTTAAGTATCTAGCTTGACAAGCATCTTCTTAGGGCATCTTCTTCTCTAAGGGGCATCTTCTTGGTTAGTCTTCTTCACTTGACAAGCATCTTCGCTTGATAGGAATCTTCGTTGACAGGCATCTTCATGAATGAAGCATCTTTGTTTGTCTGCATCTGCGTTTGAAACAATATATGGACAAAATGATTACCTTTGCTATCGAGTTTATCTGGACTTGGACATTACACCTGAACTTCAATATTATTGAACCATAATAAAATGTCGACTTTCAATAAACTTGTTGAAATGGACCATGAAGTTGGAAAATCTAACGCGCCACCTAAGATGATATCAGTTGACAATTATTATTAGTGGAAATATAGGTTTGAAGAGTGGGCAAGGTTTAATAACATGCGTTTGTGGATTTGTATTCGAGATCGTTATGCTAAACCAACTAGAAGCATAGAAGGTAGGCCAATAACAATTGCTTTCAAGGACATGGAAGAGGAAGATAAGTTGATGTGTTGAAGCTGAAACAAGGATCATGTTGCAATCACTATGAGTCTTCCACAACAGACGCTACACACTTTTAGAAAATACAAAGATTCTAAAGACTTGTGGGAAGCTCTTGAGAAACGGTTTGAGGGAAACGTGAATGTGAAGAATGGAAAGACGGATTTGTGGAAAAAGGAGTTTGCTGTGTTTAGACACATGAAAGTTGAAGGACTAGGGGAATTAATCACCAGGTTATATCATCTGGTTACTGAGTTGGAAATCACAAAATTGAGTACATAGAGTTAGAATTTAGCAACAAGATTTTAGATGCTCTGCCAGCCAAATGGGAAGTTTACACTCTCTTGATCAAAGAGAATACTGATTTTGAGAAATCCACACTAGATGAGGTGATTGGGAAAATGAGAGCTTATAATCTTACCATGCAGAGAAAAAATGCCAGTTATGATCAGGTTCAAGATCTGGGAGTTTATTATGGGAAATCGACATCTAAGGGCTCATTAAGCAGTAGTGGAAATGCAACTGCATTTTTCTTGGGTGATAACTCAGGCAATATAGTTCTAGATGCTGATGGTGAAGTCTGTTTTGTGTCTACATCTGGAGAGTCCACCAAAGTAAAGGATATCCCATCTGGAAGGGATAAATGGTAATAGTAGCGGTGGTTTGAGTAAGTCTGATTCAGGGTGTACTCAGGGGAAGATTAATGAGCTGGCAGTTTTTGATGAACATTATGAACAGATAAATCCGGATGACTTAGAGGAAATGGACCTTCAATGGAATCTCGCTATGATCTCTAGGAGAGCTAAAAGGTTTATGGACATATTATGTAGGTAGCTTGTTCGAGGAAGAGCTGTTTTTGATAAGTCCATGGTGAAATGCTACAACTGTCACAACTTTGGACACTTTGAGAGAGAATGCTCAAGACCGAAAAATTAGAATCAGGGAAACAATGTATGGCAAAGCTCCTCAGTGGCGCCTCCTCAGAGTAGTAACAACTCAAAGGCACTACTAGTAGCTATGCGAGGCGGTACTTATGGCTGAGATCACTGAAGAGATGAATGAGTCAGAACAAATAGCAGACGAGCAGGTGTAGATGTAGAAAATGAAAAACAAGAGAAAGAGGTTTATTCTGAACAAAGAACTAAGAATGTTGAACAAAGAACTACCTAGGTGTTTGATCCGACAACATCAACTAAAGATATGTCAGTTAAGGACTTCATTGCTTACATGGTAGATATGAGTTCATAGGCCAAAAAGGTATTACTCCACTTTCTTTACTTATTGAAGCTAGTAATAAATGTGTGGATTATGTAGAAAGAGTAGCTTTACTAATTAATGAGAATGACCAGTTATCTAAGGATAACACAAGTTTAGTCGTTCTGTTAGACCAGGAGACGTAGATCAATTTAAGTAATACATTTACGGAAAGTGGTCTCAAAACTAAACTTAAAGCAACTCAGAAGGACTTTAAGGATATGAAGTATGTGCTTAAGGAAAAGATAGAATTTTTGAAAGCTCATCTAGTTGTTGCTGATAAACAATCTATAATTGTAGAGAAAAACATAAAGATAGATCAGTTGAAACTTAAGGTAACCAATCTAAATAGATAGGTTGATCAATGTGTAAGTGCACGAAATGTGACTTATTGCTTTTGGATTGTCATTATAGAGTTTTTGGTAGATTTAATGTTGAAGAAAGGTTCATTCGACTGATCAAGGGGTCGAAGGAAGAGTTCAAGAGGTCGAAGGAAGCGTTATAGTTCTATTTGTTTGGTTCGAGCTAAGGAGAAGGTCGAAGGACACATTTGACCTAGTCGTGGGGTCGAATGTGTAGTAGTATATAAAGGCTAAGTTTTATTTTGATGTAAAGAGTTGGTCATTTTACGTTGAGTATTGTGTGTGTGTTCTCTCTAGGTTCTGGAAAGTTTTCTAACTGGTTTATTTCATTGTAAACACTATCTAAAAGGTTTAATCACATGTTTATGAATGAAATGTTTATTGAAAAGGATTTGACTGTGTTCTAATTTGATCTTTATCATGTTGCATACGATCTAGGGTTTCCGCACCTGGATTGTTCCATTTGTATGATCATCTAGTCGTTTTCTTTAAAACCGATCTTCTACAAAGTGGTATCAAGCTTATCCCGATCATACAATTGCAATTTGATAGATTTCGAACAGATTTTTATCCAAAAACACCTAAAATTTTTCTGTTTTGCATGAACTTTGAATATTAATAGAGTTGATTGATTTGGACTAGATTTCAACGGATAAAATCAAAATTTTCATTCATTAAAGTTGATCTCCATCAAATCCGAAGCAAAACCTAATTAAGCTCATCAGAATCCATAAACTTTTGAAAAATTGGGATCAAAATAACTGAGTTTTGAAGAATAACCGTTTTTCAAATGGGTCGGGTCAAACCATAGAGAGTTAGGTTGAACGTGTGAGTTTTTGAGGTCGAATCAATGTTTTTGGGTTGAACCAGAGGGATTTTAGGTTGAACCAAAAGTTTTCAAGTGTGTTGTGTGTTCATTCGACCATCAGTTTTTCATTCGACCATACGGGAGGTCGAAGGAGTATTGTGTCAGGGTCGAACCATGTCTAGTGTGTTATTTTTCTCATTCGAGTCTATTTCAGGGATCGAACCAGAGTCTATCCTACAACTGTGTGTTCATCTTCTGAGAACCCACGTTTTGATTTCAGAGGTCGAAACTAAGTTTGCTTTTGGAAATTTTTCTATGTGTTTTTACATTCCGAGTATCATGGACAACATTTGGGGATTTCCTATGACACCTAGACCTACAACAACACAAGAACAGCACGTTCCGATGAATCCGTGGGTAGTGGCTTCTCAGAAGATGAACACACAGTCATCTCAACCGATCAACTACATTGCCATGACTAGTTCAACACCACCACCTGTTACTCAACCTCCACAACAACAAGTGAATGACGTTTGGGGAGTTGCAGCAGCAGCGGTGCAGTCTCAGACTACTAATGCGATTACCACATTAATCAATGATTTATCATCGGGAAGTGGGAATAGTCCTCCTAAGTTGTTGGACATGTCAGATTACTATTAGTAGAAAAAGAAGTTTAAAATTCATTTAGAGGGTATGGGATTGGAAGGAAGTGAAGCTTGGCAAATGATCGTAAAGGGATACGTTACTCCTTGTCTGGAGAACACAGATATCCAAATTCCACCTGAAGAGTTGAAAGAAGACGAGAAGAAAAAGTTTGCTGTTGAGAAGAAAGCCTTTTCACAACTATCTCAAGCATTGACTACAGTTTTATTACATCAATTTGGATCGTGAACTACATCAAAGCAACTCTGGGATGTTCTAAAGAACAGGCATGATGGAAATGAGAAGACCAGAAGACTTAGAATGGAAGAGTTGAAGAAAGAGTTTGAGAATTTCAGTTATGTTGGGAATCAAACCTTAAAAGAACTTGTTCCAAGATACTGTCATTTATTATCTGAGTTGTCAAACTATGAAATCAAGATTCCAATGACTGAATTGGTAGACAAGTTTCCTGACTCGTTGCCTCCATATTGGTGTCAACATGTTGAAGTTTTGAAGTTGGACCATTAATGAGTTTATAGAAAAGTTGGAGAACAAAGAAATGGAGGAGAAGAGAAAAGCTAAACGAGCATAGTTTCCACAGAACCCGGAGCCGTATCATACTTCATCATCTTCCTCTATGTTTAGTTCATCAGTGGGTCGGAATGTTGCACCTCATATAGCTTGTGTTTCCAATGTTGTTGAACCACCAAGAAACCCAATCAATTTTCTTACACCAGGACCAACCTACACACCCAACTTCATACACAACAAACTCTTACATACCAACTCAACCATAAGATGTCTGCTGCTTCTTATACATCATCCATGAACACACCTCAACAACAACAATATCCTTCAATGACACAAGCATCTTCAAGCCAAAGTTTGATTGTGTTGGAAACTTCCAACATGAACAATGTAACTGTAAAAGTGGCACAACAACACATTGCTTTAGTCTCAGCAATGGTCGCTTCATATAATGGACTAGTGGCAAGTCAGATAGGCAACAATAATCTGACTAATGAAGATTATGCCCAAATAGATAAGGAAGAGATGGAACTGATTGATATTCAATGGGCTTTTGCAAGCGTGATGAGAAGAGCTACTGTGTTTATCGAGAAGACGATAGAACTGATCTTCCTACCTCACCAAATACTACTATGGCTTCAACAAAGCTAAGGTAACTTGTTTCAACTGTGGTACTCGAGGTCATTTCAAGAGAGAGTGTACTCAACCGATGCAGGCAAAGGTAACAGAAACCCATTTAATTCCAACTATCAGAACCGACAACCACAAAATCAGGTTACTTATCAAAGCCAAAACAACAACAACTATCCACAACAAAAAAATTACCAAAACCGACAAAACACCTCTAAAAATACCTCATCTAGACAAACATCTACAACCAACCAAACTCAAACCCAAACTACATCTAACCCAACCAGAACCATTATTCCTATTTGTACACCAAACAGCCAACCTCAAAATGACAATCAAAATCAGGCCTTGGTGATTCAGGAAGGATAAAGGTTACGATTGACTTCTATGCAATTGGGAGTTGAGGAAATCACAAGTGGGATGTAGCATGTCTTGCTAAAGAGATGGTTTTAGAGGAGTCGGTGATAGATGAAAATGTTTTGGAATCTGAGAGAGTGTCTGAAGTTGTGATCGAGGATATTTGTTTATGAAGTTCAAATTTATGTGCTGAGATGGTTGAAGACACAAGTGCTTAGAAGGTTTCGGGACGAGAATCTGATGAACCAGAATGTAGCATGTCTTGCTAAAGAGATGGTTTTAAAGAGCCGTTGCTGACGTTTCTGATGAACCGGAATCTGTCTATTCGGACTCAGAGAGTGAAACTGATTCGAGGCGAGTGTTAATTCTTTAGATGATGAAATTGATCAATTGCTAGCCGAAGCAGACTTCGTGATGATGATGAAAAATCATGCATAGTGGATGATGACTTCACGGAGATCGATTATTCTAAGTTCTTTGCTGGAAAGGAGGGCTCACTTGCACTGATGACTTCATGAAGATCGGTAAGTTCTGACACTACTATTGACATGCGTAGTGATAAATATTGAGGTACTTGTGATAGATTGACTGAAGAGAACAAGCAA
>JAUTDX010006524.1:0-35511 GCA_030844895.1 Ambrosia x helenae
ATATAAACATCTCTACTTTCAAAAGGGTGGTATCTCAATATGCTACACTAATGACTATTGTTGGAGAATTATAAATGAGTCAAATGGTTCAAACAATTCCAATGATGTTAAAATAGTGCAGCTTATGCCTTTTATTGCTATCAAAACAGTACAGTTTTTCTGCACTTCAAATGCTGTTGTGTATTCATTTTATTGCTGTCAAGATAGTGCAGTTTTATACACTTCAAATATTTCAAAATAGTATATTTTATGCATTTTATTTCCAGCAACATAATGCGGTTTATACATATTTAAAGCTGTCAAAATAGTGCAGTTCACACCTTTTATGATGTCAATATAGTACGGTTAACAATTTATTGATGTCAAAATAGTGCACCTTTGTGCGCATTAAATGCCGTCAAATAGTGTTGTACTTGCACTTCAAAGAATGTCAAAATAAACCAGTTTTGTGCAATTCAAATGTTGTCACCTACCAGCATGTCATTCAATACACTTATAGACAATAGATAATTTCAAGGCCCTACCATCATAGAAGTACTTAAAATTACTAAAACAGTACAAACACCTAAAGGGTAAAAGAATAACTTAGGATCACATGCTTATATAATCATCTCACATTACACAATAAAACTTGATTTGTGTGAAAACTGAAACACACGCACATCTAAGTGTCAATGTAGTTCTTTCTTCCTTTGAGATGTTTATTAGGTAAAAGAATCTAGAGAATCTCTAGATTCTTTTAACTAGAATTTTATACCTAAAACTTTATTCCAGAAGTACCTCCACCTCAATCGTTTCACCTTCGAGCAACGTCTCCAAAGACAGTGGCGGAGCTTGAAATTTTTTTTTTCAAAGGGGCCAAAGTCATGGGACCTTAAACGGAAGGGGTCGGACTCAATACATATATTTGGAAGAAAACGTGTAACTTTACATTATTGAGCAAAAAAAAGGATCGGGGCACCTCCCGCCCCGTAAAAGCTCGCCCCTATCTGCAGAATCATCAAATTTATATATTTATATGAGCAGGAACAAAATGTTGCAGCAATCTAATACAAGCATAGTTTCCTACTGCTCTCAAAATTCAAGGATATTAGGCACTAAATAGAACTTACAATTTCACTGCTTTTCAATCCAGACCATTATATATTGTTTGATTCCATATAAGAAATAATAATGTTATACATTTATGCTACTAATACTTGTTTAGACGTCCTATGTACTATATTTTTTCATACGCAAGAACTTCACATCTAATATGTTGATATCAAAGCAATAATCTCACAAATAGAACAGATGAATTGGATCACTCAAAGGCTTTTTATTGATTGCTTATTGTGAATACAAAACTAAACATAAGGGTTGCACTTATATAGGTAGCATTCTAATGTAAACGATAACTGAATTAACATAAGACTCGACCTAGATAACAACCTAGACTTATTCAAAAATACAAACGTTAAACCAAACTGAAATAGCCTGATAATCTGCATGATCCAAAATCTTCTAGAAGCCACGTGCATGCATGGGAGAGTTGAATCATTCTTTAATACCCCCTTTTGATTCAATCTCCTGCACTCCCATCAAATATCGAAAATACACCAGTTTCTCTTTGACCAAGGCTTTTGTTAGACAATCTGCAATCTGTTCATTGGTACTACAAAATTCCAGTGACACTTGACCTTGATTAACCATATCATGAATAAAATGATACTTCAATGCAATGTGTTTAGCCTTGCTATGCATAACAGGATTCTTGGACAAATTTATAGCAGATTGACTGTCACAATAGATAGTAGTTGCATGCTCTTGATCAATGCCCAAATCTGTCAAAATTCTTCTAATCCATATACTTTGACAAGCTGCATTTGTAGCTGAAATATATTCACCTTCTGTAGTAGACAAGGCCACAGTACTTTTGCTTCTTTGAACACCATGAAACAACACCATTATCAAGATTAAACACGTATGTACTAACACTTTTTCTATCATCTACACAGGCTGCCCAATCACTATCTGAATACCCAACCAATTCAATTATTGTTGTCTTCTTGTACCATAAACCAAATCCACAGGTAGTAGCAATATACCTTAAAACCCTTCTGGCAGCTCCAGCATGAACCTTTGATGGAAATTGCATGAATCTAGACAAAACACCTACTGCATAAGCCAAATTAGGACGTGTGGTGGGTCAAATAAATGAATCCCCCTACCAAATTTCTATATCTTGTTTCATCAATCTTGTCTTCACCATCCTCCAATAAATACTTTTCATAGGGACTCATGGGAACTTCTTCTTTCTTGCAATCTCTTAAACCAAACTTAGAGAGCAGATTTAGATCATACTTTTGTTGGGATATAAACACACCATCTTGAGTTTGTGTAATTTCCCAAACCAAGAAAGTATCTAAGGAGGCCCAAATAAGTCATTTCAAACACTTGTTTCATTCCTGTCTTGAACTCATCGATCAGTTTATGACTAGCTAGTGCAAATGATATCATCTACATAAAGACACATATAAATGATATCAGTAGCACCGTTCTTGACATAAAGTGTAGGTTCATTTGGGCTTTTGACATATCCATTAGTATGAAAATAACCATCTATTTTAGCATACCACGATCTGGGCGCCTGCTTCATCCATACAAAGCCTTAGGTAATCTGTACACTTTATCTTCTTCTCCCGCAACTTGAAACCCTTCTGGTTGTTCTACATAGATTTTTTCATCAAGATCACCATTTAAAAAGGCAGATTTTACATCTAATTGATGTAATAACCACCCTTTATGAGCTGTAATGGCTATAACAATTCTGATGGTCTCAAATCTTGCAACATGAGCAAAAGTCTCCTCATAATCAATTCCATACTTTTGGGAGTATCCTTTTGCCACCAATCTTGCCTTGTGCTTGATCAGCTTTCCATCAGGTCCTAGTTTGGTTTTAAA
This sequence comes from Ambrosia x helenae, assembly GCA_030844895.1. Classification (NCBI taxonomy): domain Eukaryota; kingdom Viridiplantae; phylum Streptophyta; class Magnoliopsida; order Asterales; family Asteraceae; genus Ambrosia; species Ambrosia x helenae. The sequence continues at coordinate 2,944 of JAUTDX010006524.1, forward strand.
CAACCATTTGAGCCCAACAACATTCTTTCCTTCTGGGAGACTAACCAACTACCATGTTTGATTCTTACTAATAGCATCCAACTCTTCCTTCATAGCCACCTGCGATTCTTTCTTAGTGACTGCATCATTGAAACATGATGGATCTGTCACATTAAGAGCAAATTGACAGGTTAGATAATCAGATGTGTTCTCCTCCACTTCTTGAGTGTTTGCATAGAGTTTAGCCATGGATTTGATCCTGAGAGGGACAGAAGAGCATGAACTTCCACATCAAGTGATTGAGAATGATTTATACTTGATTGTGAGTCATAAGGTTTGGAGATTCTGATCCTCCCATATTGGAAGTCCTGCATCATTTTCATTGATGACTTGTACATATTCAGCAACTTCCTGAGGGAATGGGTTAGCATACATCCTTTCATATACTTGCTTATCTGATTTATGAGCATCTTGCTAGTTCCATGAAACATCTTCAACAATGGTTGTATCTCCAAACCTCCTTTTGTCAAACTTCTTTGTAGTCGGGTTAAAGAGCCTATAACCAGTTCCATTGGTAGAGTAACTAATGAAAATCATCTTGTTGGACATGTCACCAAGTTTCTTTCTACCTTTCACTAGAACATGACCATAAGCTACACACCTAAATACTTTTAAATGTGCAACATCGACTTAGAAATAAATCATACCTAATAAGGTGTTTTACCTTGCACAGCAGATGTAGGAACTCTATTGATAAGGTAGACAACAGTGGCAACTGCTTCTGCCCATAAATAGTTAGGTAGGCTTCTTTCTTATAGCATACTTCTAGCCATACCCATGACAGTTCTGTTCTTTCTTTCCACTACACCATTATGTTGAGGTGTGTGTGGCCCAGTCAACTCTCTATGAATGCCATGTTCTTCACAAAAGGTATTGAAGTCTTTTGAACAGAATTCTCCCCCTCTATCTGTTCTTAAAAACTTTAATAGAACATTCACTTTGCTTTTCAACAAGGCCATAAATACTTTAAATCTTTCAAAAGCATCAGATTTCTTGGCCAGGAAATAGATCCAACACATTCTAGATATGTCATCAATGAGTAGAAAATAGTATAAGCTATGACCAAGACTTGGTACCTGCATTGGCCCACATAGATTTGCATGAACAAGTCCCAACTTCTTGGTAGCTCTCCATTAGGTTGACTTGAATGGAGTCGAATTTGCTTGCCAAGTATACACCCTTCACATACATCAGTTCCCTTGATTGTAGCATCCCACTGACCATTCTCTTTTCATACAAAAGTTTCAAACAGTCCTAATTGACATGACCATATCTTTTGTGGCACAATTGAAAACAAGAAGGATAGCACTCAGGTTCTGATACCACTAATGATATCAAAGCAATAATCTCATGAATAGAACAGATGAATTGGATCACTCAAAGGCTTTTTATTGATTGCTTATTGTGAATACAAAACTGAACATAAGAGCTGCACTTATATAGGCAACATTCTAACGTAAACAATAACTGAATTAACATAAGACTCGACCTAGATAACAACCTAGACTTATTAAAAAATACAAACGTTAAACATAACTGAAAAAGTCTGATAATCTGCATGATATAAAATCTTCTAGAAGCCACCTGCATGCATGGGAGAGTTGAATCATTCTTTAATATAATATTCATATCAGTCTCCGTAACATTTTATCTCACCCAAAATCCCACAGTAATTGAATCATACGCAATTAACTTCAGCAAGCAATTCAATTGTATAAACAGACAGTTGCAAGTTTAATGTTAGCTTCAACAATAAGAGGTAGATCAAAACCTCTAGAAATTTAGGTATGGATTACGAAGAAATTTGTAGTAAGAAATTTAAGAGGCATGGAGGGAAACAAATTGTTTCGGGAGGGAAACAAATTGTTTCGGGAGGGAATTAAAATCATTACCAAAGCTTCCACAATGTGGTGGTGGGCAAACCAACGTCAACATGCCATCATTTCAAACCGGTAAACCACAACCCTTCCAAACCTATCATTTTCCTACAATCCTAATAAGGCTACACGGTGTGGGGGCGTGGAAGGGGATGTAAAGCCTCTCCAAGCCACCAACGCCACCCTGTATGTAGCGTGGAAGCTGGCGTGGGCAGGTTGTGTAGAGATTTCCACAGGCGTGGGCAAAAGGTGATGGTGACATGGATGGTTGTGGTGGTTGTTGGGTTATGGATGATTTTTGATTGGTTAGTTGATTAAAAAAAAACCATTCACGCCACCACCACCCCGTGCTTTCTTTTTAGGTTTGGAGGGGAGTTAACGTGACTGCCATATGTCGCTCCATGCTCCGTTCACCCCATGACCACACCGTTACAAACATCCACCTCATCACCTACTTTTCCTTTTATTTAATTTGTACCTGCACACAAAAAAAGCTTTTTCTTTATTTAATCAATAAAGTACAAAGGGGCCCCACCTACTATTCTTTTGACGGATTGCTACAATGGGAGGTTTGGTTTGTTTGGTCCGTCCACTCCCATCGGACAGTCCGGTGGTATACCATTCTAGGTGCTCTTAGGTAATGGAATGTACGAGATAATGGAATGGACAATGTCATTAAATGGATCATTACTATTCTATGTCTTTTTTGTTACCATGTGAGAATGAAATCCTTGTGTTGTTTGGTAAGTAGTGGCGGTGGATACTGGTCGGTGGCGGCGGTGGTGGGTGGGTGGTAGTTGGTGGTGGTGAATGTGGTGGCGGCGGCGGTGATAGCGTGGGTGGTAGTTGGTGGTGTGAATGTGGTGGCGGCGGCGGTGATAGCGTGGGTGGTGGCGGCGGCGGCAACGGTGGATAATGGTGGCGACGGTGTGCGACGACAGGTGGTGGTTGGTGAGTGGTGGCGGCGGCGGTTGGTAATGGGTGGTGGTTGCGGCGACGGGTGGGTGGCAGTGGTGATTGGTTGACTAGTGGCGGTGGTGATTGGGTGACAACGGTGAGTGGCGGGAACAGTAGTGGGTAGCGGTGGTGGGTGTTTGGCAGCAACGATAATGGGTGGTGGCAACGGTGGCGGTGTGGGTGGGTGGAATGCTAAATTGAATCCTTATACTGTAGTAATCTGAAAACGTTAACAATCATATTTTAATCTTAGTTTTTTACTTTTTACCTAAATAAATTTTTAAGACGTTGAAGGAATCTTAACCGTCTTTATAAACTGATTAATACGACATTTTGCTTATATTTTTATTTTTATTCACATCAAAATAATGTTATTTTTTTCAAACCTGAATACTTCTTTACCACGTGTTTATTCTTTCTATGTTTTTGTGTAAATTTCATTCAAAAGCAAATCGCCGCAACGCGTGGTCAAAATCCACTAGCTTCGCCTTCATTAAGCTTCAGTTAATAATACATAGCTACGGTGTTAACATGAATCTAGGAAGTAAAGTGGTACCAATCAAGAAATTACCAAGATTATTAATTATCAATGTGCTTGGTGACCAATTTGCAAAGGTAAAATCTTTAAAAATATCTAAACTTGAAGTCTTGAGTCAAATCTCATAAATGTTATAACTAAATTCTTCTTTAAAAAAATTAAAAATTTATTGAATACAAGTTTCATCTTATAAATAGAAAGAACAAGATCAAGATCCCTTGTACCATAACAATATCATATCTTACCATGGATAAACTCAACGTGGTGCATAATGTTATTCCAGTAGTAATTGCCTTAGTCTTCCTGGCATCACTCTTCCACTTCTTGTTATTCTCCAAAAAAAAACCAAACCATCGTCTTCCACCAAGCCCCCCATCGTTACCAATCATCGGCCACCTACACCACCTCGGCCCACTCATCCACCAGTCCTTCCACCACCTCTCGGCCCGCTACGGCCCGCTAATCCACCTGCGTCTCGGTTCGGTTTCATGTATTGTTGCGGACACTCCCGAGCTCGCCCAAGAATTGCTCCAAAAGAATGACCTCGCCTTCTCGTATAGAAAGCACACCTTAGCCATAGACCATATTACATACGGTGTTGCCTTTGCATTCGCACCATACGGACCGTATTGGAAATTCATAAAAAAACTGTCCACGGTTGAGCTTCTAGGCGCCCAAAATCTTGGCCATTTCCTCCCCGTTAGAGCACACGAAATCCGCGAGCTTCTACGAACGCTAACCATGAAATCGAAACAAAATGAGAGTGTGAATATGACGGACGAGTTGTTAAAACTATCAAACAATGTTATATGTCAAATGATGATGGGAATTAGATATTCTGCTACGAATAGTGAAGCAGTAGAAGCCAAAAATCTTGTTAGGGAGTGACAAAGATATTCGGAGAGTTTAATGTTTCGGATTTCATATGGTTTTTAAAGAGATTAGATTTGCAAGGGTGTAAGAAGAGGTACAAGGATATACATAGAAGGTATGATGCTTTGCTTGAAAAAGTTATATTTGAGAGGGAAGAAAACCGAAGAAAGGGAAGGGCAAAGATGGCAAAGGGAAAGATTTTCTAGACTTGTTGCTTGATGTTATGGAGTGTTAAAAAAGGAATGTATTTTTAGAGGGAATCAACATTCATCATCTCCCAAAATAGCCGATATGCCAGCTCATGATTTCTCAATCACAGTCGTATCATTTAATACTTTTCTTGTGTAACAATTTTCTGTAAAACCTATAAGAAGAGGCTGTCTTCTTCTTTGTAATACACACCAAAATAAACAATAATCAATGAAAAGTCAATTCCCTCTGATTATCATTCTTAACATGGTATCAGAGCAGTGAGAGATCCTCACGATTCGCTCATCATCTACCTTTCTTGGCCACCATGTCTGACGAAGGCGGCCTTATAAACAATGACCTTACAACCCAAATAGCCAACATTCTCAAAAACAACCTTAACATCCAAACCTCAAACCACAAACTGTCCGATAGCCTACAAATCAATATCAAACTGAATAGCCAAAATTATGCCCTCTGGGCAAGAATGATCAGAGTAGCCATTGGCGGAAAATCAAAAGCTTGCTGAGTCATCTTTGTGAGAAACCACCAGACCGAACAGACGAGAAGTACGAGCAATGGGAACAAGATGACCTGGTGGTGTTCTCTTGGCTCATCCAAAATATCGAACCATCACTAGCCAGTAACCTAACCGAGTTTCCTACAGCGAAAACGCTATGGGATGCTCTGGTGGTCACATATAGCAGCGGAAAGGACAAGTTGCAGACTTTCGACTTACATGTTAAAGCAAATGAATTTAAGCAGAATGGAGTACCACTTGAAGATTTTTGGATAGTGATGCAGGGGATATGGGGCGAGATTGAACGAAGAGATCCAAATCCGATGACCTGCGCCGCCGACATCACAACTTACAACACCATTAGGGCAGAACAGAAACTGTTCCAGTTCTTGAATGCCCTAGACCAAAAGTTCGATCCCATTAAAAGGGAGATTCTTAGATGGGATCCCCTACCAACGGCAGAGGCGGCATACGCCGCTGTACGGAAAGAAACGGCTCACCAGAGCATACTCGGGGCCAGTTCCTCGTCATCACAGGGCGTTGCCACCGGTCTCGTTACCACCGGGGCAGAAGGGACCGGGTATGTTGCACAACGAAAGTCTAACTCAGGCGCCAAAGCATCTGGATCTGTTATCCGTATTGACAAATCAAAACTAAAATGCTCCCATTGTGGTATGACCAAGCATACAAAAGAGCAATGTTTTCGACTAGTTGGTTATCCGGAATGGTGGGCAGACGGTCACAAGAAAGGAAAAAAAGAAGAAGGGGATGCGGCGGTATCTGCAGCCGTGGGCAACCATGAGGCCGCCGGCAGCGGCTGCCAGAACATGACCGGAGCTTTTTGTGCAGTGGCGGCTGAATTTTGTGAAGAAGATAATCCAGGTGACTCAAATAAAGATAAGGGAGTATTTACTAACCCTAAGTTTGTGTCTTATAACCATCACAGGTTATGCAAATGTTCAAAAACCACCCCTCAAGTTATTAGTAAAAATGTGAGTGTTGGAAGGGTCAATATGGCAAGACACGAGTGTAAGTCCGGGTCTTGGATTTGGGATTGTGGTGCCACCGACACCATGACAAACGATCCTTCCGACATTGGTGTTGCCTCAAAACCCAAAAGAACGCACATACAAACCGCAAACAAAGAAATTATGCAAGTGAAGGGAGGGGGTACAATAGAGTTATCACCCACATTGAGACTGAAAAATTGTCTCTATATACCATCTTTGTCCCACAAACTTTTGTCTGTAAGTCATGTGACAAAGGAGTTAAATTGTACACTTCTAATGCATCCTACATTTTGTATACTGCAGGATATCAGGACGGGAATGATTATTGGACGTGGCACTGAAAGGCAAGGGTTGTATTATGTAGATGAAGTGACTCAGCAAGGTACTGCGACTTTAGCTCATGGAACTATTGACAGGGAGGCCTGGTTATGGCATAGAAGACTTGGACATCCATCTTCGGGTTATTTACGTTACTTATTTCCTAGACTATTTCGTTCAAATGAATCATTAAACTGTGAAACTTGTGTTTTGGCCAAAAGTCATAGGCACACGTTTAAACCTAATAATACTAGAGTTGATTATCCTTTTGATTTGATTCATTCTGATGTATGGGGTCCTGCGCCAGTTAATGGGGGTCAAAATTTTCGATACTTTCTTTTGTTTGTTGATGATTGTACTCGTATGTCTTGGACCTATTTTCTAAAAAACAAATCCGAAGTGTTTGAAAAATTTGTTATTTTTCATACCATGATCAAAACCCAGTTTCAACGAGATATCAAGGTCCTTCGGTCTGATAATGGGGGAGAATTTGTCAACACCTCCATGAAACAATTTTTTCAAACAAAAGGAATGATTCACCAAACTTCCTGTAGACATACTCCAGAACAAAATGGAGTTGCCGAACGGAAGAACCGTATACTTCTGGAAATAACTCGAGCCCTCATAATCGAATCACAAGTCCCTACTACCTTCTGGCCAGAGGCTCTTGCCACGGCAACATATCTCATCAATCGGCTCCCTACAATGATCCTTAAATTCAAAACCCCTCTACAAATCTTATCCGAATATACCAAAATCCCTCCTCCTCTTACCTTGGAACCTCGCGTTTTTGGATGTTCTGTTTTTGTTCACATACCTAAAACCGAACGTACCAAAATCGACCCTTGTGCAGAGAAATGTGTATTTGTGGGGTATGGTGTTGAAAAGAAAGGGTATCGATGTTACAACCCAAAGAAACGTCACATATACACCACAATGGATTGTAACTTCCTTGAAACTGAGTATTTTTACCTCACCCAACACGCTGGTCAGGGGGAGAGTGAAAATGTTGACACACTGAGTTGGCTGAGGTGGATACCATCATCCGAGGAAGCTAGTCATAGTACACAAGCTGAGTCACCTTCATCTACCGAACCTACGATCAGTGTCACTGAACATGATCTTCCCAACCAGATATCCGAGGTAAGTACTACTCAAGATAATTCCAATACCGATGTTTTCAATACTAATGATGTTGGTAGCCCTGAGAATTTAGCAGATCATGATGAAGCAACAACTGATCCAACTGATTCAACACAAGAAGAGCAACTTCCAAATGTTACCGAAGAAACCACTGAAAGATATGTCCTTCCACCACGAACTACCAGGGGCATTCCCCCAAAGAGATTTTCTCCCGAAAGGGAAAGTCGAAGCTCCAGATACCCCATGGCAAACATTGCAAAGGGAAATCTGACGAAAGAAGCAAATGGTTTTATGTCTGCTATTCTCTCTGAAGAAATACCAACTTCGGTCAATGAGGCACTGAAATCACAGAATTGGAAAGAAGCAATGAAGTCGGAGATGGATGCTTTAAAGAAAAATGAAACGTGGGAAAAATGTATCCTCCCCCCAGGAAAAAAAACTGTAGGATGTCGCTGGGTGTTTACTACGAAGTATAAACCTGATGGGACAATTGAAAGGTACAAAGCCCGGTTGGTGGCTAAGGGGTATACTCAGACTTACGGGATTGATTATTCCGAAACTTTCTCCCCGGTTGCCAAAATTGATACAATAAGAGTTCTATTCTCAATAGCAGCAAACAAAGATTGGCCTCTCCATCAACTGGATGTTAAAAATGCCTTCTTGCATGGAGAATTGAAAGAAGAAGTGTATATGGAAGCTCCTCCCTGTTTTTCAGAAGACTTTAAGGATGGTGAAGTCTGTCATCTTAAGAAATCACTCTATGGTCTGAAACAATCCCCAAGAGCTTGGTTTGGGAGGTTTACTGTGGCAATGAAAAAGTATGGGTTCAAGCAAAGCAATTCTGATCATACCTTGTTTCTTAAACGAAGAGGAAAGCTGGTAACGTGTCTGATTATTTATGTCGATGACATGATTATTACGGGAAATGACGAGGAAGAGATGAAGAAATTAAAAGAAAATTTATTCGCTGAGTTTGAAATGAAAGACTTGGGTAGACTTAAGTACTTCTTGGGTATTGAAGTACTCAGGTCTAAACAGGGAATTTTCATTTGCCAGAAAAAATACATACTTGACTTATTGGCAGAGACAGGGATGGTTGACTGTAAACCTGTGGATACCCCGATGATAGCAAACCTCAAACTTCATATGGAAGAAGGAGCAGTGCTAGCTGACAAAGAAAGATATCAACGATTGGTGGGTAAACTAATATACCTGTCTCACACGCGCCCTGACATTGCATATGCAGTAGGGGTAGTCAGTCAGTTCATGCATCAACCACAAGCTGCTCATATGGAAGCGGTCTGGAGGATTATTAAATACCTTAAGGGGACAGCAGGACATGGAGTGTTATTCAGATCAAATGGGCATCTAACAGTTCAAGCATACACTGATGCAGATTGGGCAGGAGACAAAGGAGATCGAAGGTCAACCTCTGGTTATTTTACTCTAGTTGGAGGGAATCTTGTCACATGGAGGAGTAAAAAACAAAAAGTTGTTGCTCTATCTAGTGCGGAGGCCGAGTTCAGAGGGATTGCACGGGGTTTAGCAGAGATACTATGGATACGAAAACTTTTAACTGAGGTGGGTGTCTTACAAAATAAAACTACCAAAATCATGTGTGACAATGAAGCAGCCATACAAATTTCTGAGAACCCAGTCCAGCATGATAGGACTAAACATGTGGAGGTTGACAAGCATTTCATTAAGGAAAAGCTGGAGGCAAAGATCATAGAGCTTCCCTTTGTTCGATCTGAAGACCAGCTAGCCGACATTTTAACGAAAGCCACAAATAGAAGAATCTTTGAAAATTGTTTGGACAAGTTGAACATTGGTGATCCCACTATTCAACTTGAGGGGGAGTGTTAAAAAAGGAATGTATTTTTAGAGGGAATCAACATTCATCATCTCCCAAAATAGCCGATATGCCAGCTCATGATTTCTCAATCACAGTCGTATCATTTAATACTTTTCTTGTGTAACAATTTTCTGTAAAGCCTATAAGAAGAGGCTGTCTTCTTCTTTGTAATACACACCAAAATAAACAATAATCAATGAAAAGTCAATTCCCTCCGATTATCATTCTTAACATGGAGGATGAGAAAGCTGAGATTAAAATCACCAGAAACCATATCAAAGCCTTGATTTTGGTGAGTTTACTTCAATACTCCTTTACTGCTTGATGTCTTTATATACAAGCATAAAATGGTTCTTTTCATCCAATTTTCAATTTTAATAGGAAAATGAACATTGATTTTCAAGATCTATACCCACTATATATAAAAAAGTACTTGTTTGCTTTATTTGTCACAATTAATTTGTTAGTCCAAAATTTTGCTTTGTATTTAACCCGATTGAAATTAATTGAATGGAGATTAAAGCAGAAGAAATTTAGAGAGAAATGGAGACAAGTAAATTTAAAATTCTCTTTTACTTACACTCAAATACACAAACACAAAGCTAATTCATTTGTCAATAATGTAGGACTAGCTCACTTAGTAGAAGCTTTTGCCTCTTAGTAAGAGATTTTGGGTTCAATCTTAAACAAGAAGTTAATTAGGGTTCATTTGGTGTAATTCAGAAGTATGTAATATTTGCCTTTAAAAATAACACTAGGGTAGGAACAAAAAGCAACTAACAAGACTTGAACCAAGGAACCCATTACTACCACTACTAGAGTCTAGACTTAGGGATTAGCTACATAATTAATACGATTAGACTAAAGTAAATGCTTGAAATAAGGGGATGTGGCTGTAAATGGACCAACCGTTAGGTAAACCGTTCGACGAGAATTTTGTTTGTGTTTGTTCGTTTAATAATGAATAAACACGAGTAAAAAATATCATTCATTTACCTAAACAAACGAACATGAGCAGAGATCGTGTTCGTTCATTTGTTTTCATAAACTTTCGATAATGTGTTCGTGTATGTTCGATAGTCCATTAGGTTCTTTAACTTTTATTTTTAATTTAAGCACTTCAAAATTCCTAGTAATAAGTTATCTAATAAATATTAGTATATTACATATTAGTATTTCTTCATTTATGTTGATTAACTATTATTTTTGTGGATTCAATGAATACTTTGAGATTTTTTGGTGGAAATGAGTACTTCAAGTTTAAGATGATGATTTTATGTTATGGTGGACATTAGTTTATGGTAATTACGTTATCAAGATTATGTTAAGCATTTTTGGATAACTGGATTAGTATATTTTGGGCAGATCTAAATAATGTTTGCGATGAAAGATACAAATTTTATTCGAAGTTTAATATATGTTATTTTGTGTTCATTTATGTTCATGAACACTTCTTGTGTTTATGAACGTTTGTTAGTGTTCGTCTATGTTCATGAACGTTTATTTGTGTTTGTTTACCCTCACTTTTGTCCATACTTTAAATTAACAAACAAACACAAACGAATACGAACACGTTCATTTCTTTAACAAATAAACACAAATAGAAAATCTCGTTCAGTAAGTGTTCATGAATTGTTTGTAAACACATTATTTTCTTAACAAACGAATACGAACAAAACCTTATTCGTTCGTTCAGTTCGTTTGTAACCATAACTACATGGGTTGGAAGTCAAAAGAGTAAATTGGCACGTCTAAGATTCTTTTTTTCTATTTTTATTATTTTAGTATATCATATTTTATTTTTTAATTTAATTTTTCTAAGTTAGTTTAAAATAAAAGTAATAACACATAATGTATTTATTAATGTGAACGGTACTAAATTTCTATTGGACCCTTATATATAATTAGTATACACATAACACATTCAACCTTTTTCATATACTTTACTGCTATGCACATCTTCTAGGTAGGCTTATTTTGCAATTATATATTTCAAAGTAGAAAAACCCAAATTGATTAAAAAAACACATAAGATTTAGTTGGTTATATAATAACTTTAGATACAATTTGAACTTCATGTTTGATTCTTTTGTAGTTTACAATCAAATTATTTAGTTATCTAATAAATTTAGTTACTTCAAATTTTATTTGTATCATTTTTAGAAACGAGTTAAAAAATTATATATAAAAAGAATTATTATATTAATAAAAGTTTTTAAGTATCTTATTGGGTAGACGACGGTTTTACATGAACCATGTCTAAATTTCGCTTTCACTGTTCTTAACATTTTTTTACAACAACGTTTATTTGTGATTTCCAAATATACTATCACGGCGTGTTTTTCTATCTACATTTCGATGTTTAAAACCGAGTCGCCACAATGTGTGGTAATTAACACTAGTTCTATATATTAATTACTAACAATCTAATATTTCATTTCTTTCAACCAGCGTAATACACTATTTACTGCCTAGTTTTAGTATAAACATGCACCCTTGGTGCGAAAATGTCAACCACGTAGAGATCATTGTGCGAAAACACACTCCCCCTCCACAGCAGGGACTTGGCACATGCAGATGTTATTGCGGACTATACAAATATTAGTGAGGTGGCCATACAAATATTAGTATTGAACATACTAAAAAAATCTTTGTGCGTATCCCCGGCAGTATTACGTATCGTATATGTTCAGTTCGTTTTGTTACCGGTATGGTACCACTAATCGAATTAGTATTTGAAAAAAAATATGTTATTCTCAACACCACTCTGTTCGTTACATCATACTTGTATATTATAGTTTATGATACAAAGAAAATTATTTACAACGGTTTCATTACACGAAATTTTTGTAGTATAACCCAAAAAATAAAGTCGAGTAAACTAAAGTAATAAATTTTTGTGTTACATAGATCGAAAAATATAAAAACGAATACTGAGATGGATTCTTATAATACCGACAACAGTACGGATGTTGTATTGTCGCTACTTGTTTTGTTCGGCACTATATACAGTGGCGAAGCTTGACCCGAAGGTTCGGGGGGTCGGAAATCACCGGGGGTCGGAAGTCACTAGTTTCGGGGGGTCGAAACCCTATATTTTCAAAATTTTCTATACGAATACTATATAATCGAAACTTCTGCGCGAAAATTCGGGGGGGTCGGCCGCCCCCTCCCGCCCCAACAATGCTGCGCCCCTGACTATATACGTAAGGTATGGACATTCGACATAGCCTACAATACCAAAAAAAACATTATATTCACACAAAACTCCATTTAAAAAAAATACATTGGAATGTAGAGAAAAAAATAAATTAGCTTTTAAAAAATTAATGAACGCAAGTTGTAAGAGAAAAGTCAAGTCTATAAAAAGTTAAATGGGTGATAGTGGAGAGTTTAAATGGGAAGAAAATATCTAGTTAGAACAAAAAGAACAATTTTTAACCAATAGAAATCTTCCATTTAATAATTAATTATTAAATTTTATAACCCCCTAAACTAGTTAAATAAATGAAACTCGTAAATAGTTTTTAAAATATATTTTTTTTCAATGCAATATAATTTATAGGGAAGGATAATTTTGATATGTGTAGGATATACGTAGGATGAATTTTTATATATGTAGGATAATCGTATGATAATTTCGATATGTGTAAGATAATCATATGATAATTTTGATATATGTAAGATGAATTTTGATATGTATAGGACAATTTCGATAATGTGTAGAGTAAAGTGTTAATGACTAATTAATTATAGATATAATAATTAATGTAAGAAAAGTTAAAGTATTTAATATTTATCATTATGCCATTTCTTATTTTTGTTCTCGCATAAAGTTTTTTCTCATTTGTTCCTCCCCTAAAAACATATATTGTTATATATTACAAACTACTAAATAAGAATTAAAACACAAAATAAAAAAGTTAATTTTGCTTTAAGTTTTCATTTGTAATCTTGTACGAGTTTGCAGGACTCGTGTGTTACGGTGTGACTTTTAAACCAATTAAAAGGTAGACATAAAAGTGTTGAACCACCATACACATTATAACGTGTCAAATTAAAAACGAAACATAAAAAAAATATCGTTTAAAAGAATTACTAAGTTATATATATATATATATATATGATGGAATCACAATACTCACTATAAAGAGTAACACTCGTAAATATGGAACTGATTTCTTATTAGCTGAATTGAAAGTGAATACAACTACTGAAACATGAACGACTTAAATAGGAAAACAAACACAACTGCTGGACTACTAACTAGCCTAAAAAACTGGAAATCACAACTGCTACTATAGTAGACTTTATTCAAAAACAAGAACAGAAAAGTAGGCAACAACTTGAACGTTAGAATCAGTTCCAAACTCCACCACACCTAGCTGATGTCTTAAACTGATGAATCTTTCACGACCCAATGCTTTGGTCAGCAAGTCTGCCAGTTGCTCATATGTGCTACAGAACTCCAACACAACTTGTTCTTGTGCCACCATCTCTCTTACAAAATGATACTTTAATTCAATATGCTTTGACCTGCTGTGCATAATAGGATTCTTACTCAGGTTTATTGCTGACTTATTGTCACAGAAAAGAGTAGTAGCCATCTCTTGTTTCATTCCAAACTCTTCCAATACTCTCCTAATCCAAACTGCCTGACAAGTTGCAGCTGTGGCAGACACATATTCTGCTTCAGTACTGGACAAGGCAACAGTTTGTTGCTTCTTCGAACTCCAAGTGATTGCCCCACTACCCAGATTAAACACATGTGCTGAGATACTTTTTCTGTCATCAACACAGCTAGCCCAGTCACTGTCTGTGTACCCAACCAATTCAATTTTCTTTCCTCTTTGGTACCAAATACCAAACTTCAAGCTTCCTGCCACATATCTTAAAATTCTTTTAGCTGCACCCCAATGTTTCTTGGATGGAATTTGCATGAACCTTGAAACAATACTCACTGCATAGGCTAAGTCAGGCCTAGTGTGAGTCAAATAGATGAGTCCTCCAACCAAACTTCTGAACATAAGAGCATTAGCCTTGTCTTCTTGATCTTCCACCTGAAATTTTTCATTGACACACATAGGAATTGTTTCAGCATTACAATTAGCTAGACCAAATTTCTTCAAGAGACTTCTTGCATACTTCTCTTGTGACAGAAAAGTCCCTTCCCTTGTTTGCTTAATTTCAAGTCCCAAAAAGAACTTTAGTAAGCCCAAATCTGTCATTTCAAACTCATCCTTCATCACTTGCTTGAATTCAGCAATCAAACCAGGACTTGAACTTGTACATATTATGTCATCAACATATAGACAAACAATAATTCTTTGATTGTTGTCTAGATGTTTAACATATAAGGTAGGTTCATGATGACTCCTGGTGTATCCATGCTTAATAAAATGCCCATCAATCTTTGCATACCAGGCTCTAGGAGCCTGTTTGAGCCCATACAAGGCTTTCTTCAGCTTGTACACCTTATCTTCCTGATCAATTACTTCATAACCTTCTGGTTGTTGCACATAGATATCTTCAAACAGCTCACCATTCAAAAAAGCAGACTTTACATCCAACTGATGCATTTCCCAACCCATTTGTGCAGCAACAGCAATTATCATCCTGATTGTTTCAAACCGTGCAACTGGAGCAAATGTTTCTTGATAATCCAGTCCTTGTTGCTGAGAGTACCCCTTAGCAACAAGTCTGGCTTTATACTTGATAATTTTCCCATCAGCATCCAGTTTGGTCCTGAAAATCCACTTTAACCCAATCAGATTCTTTCCAGCAGGAAGTTTAACAAGCTCCCATGTGCAGTTTCTTTCTATAGCTCGAATTTCTTCATTCATTGCTTCCTTCCATTCTTCTTTAACAGCAGCTTCTGAGTAACAGATGGGATCAGCCACATTCAAAGCAAATTGACAGATAGTTGGATCTTCTTCATCATGAATGGTATTGGTCTCATAGTTTACTGTCACCTTCTTAGCCTTTGCATACACATCATTCAAAGACTTAAGAACTGGTGAAGGTGAACTAGAGCTTGAACCACCTTGAACATCTGATTCTTGCACATGAGAGGAAGCTTGAGAACTTGAACTGCTACTGGCTTCATGATTATTGCTTTGAACAGGAGATTGAGGAACAAGTTCTTCAACTTCAACACCTGCATCATCATAGTTAATAGGAAAAGGATCAATAAAGTTAGCTTCATACTCCTGTTTGCTTTCATTGACATTCCATTCCCACTTCAGATGTTCTTTTATTTGTATGTCTCTTCTTGTAAAGATCTTCTTTGTAGCAGGATTGTACAGTTTGTATCCATTTGTCTCATCAATGTATCCAATGAAAACAGACACATCAGATCTGTCATCAAGCTTTCTCCTCCCTTGTGATGGTGCAACTGCATAAGCTAAGCTTCCAAATACCCTGAGATGATCAACTCTTGGTTTATAATTAAACCAAGCCTGAAATGGAGTCTTATTGTTCACAGCCTTGGTAAAGGCAATGTTAATAAGATACACAGCAGTTGCCACTGCTTCTGCCCACAGGAAATTTGGCAATTGTTTTTGTTTTAACATACTTCTGGTTAGACCCATCACTGTTCTATTCTTCCTCTCTACTACCCCATTGTGTTGAGGTGTGTAGGGAGGAGTGAGTTCCCTTTTTATGCCATTTGTTTCACAGAATGAGTTGAACTCTCTTGAGCAAAACTCACCTCCCCTATCAATTTTTAAGGTCTTAATAGAATAATTCCCATCTTTCTCAACCATTGCTTTAAAAATCTTGAACTTCCCAAAGACTTCTGATTTATTTTTAATGAAATAAACCCAACACATTCTAGTAAGATCATCTACAAATAGCACGTAATAGAGACTGCCACCTAAACTTGCTACTTGCATTGGCCCACAGACATCAGCATAGACCAACTCTAATTTCTGTTTTGCTCTCCATAACTTAGAATTAAAGGGTGACAAGACTTGTTTGCCAAAAATACATCCATTGCATTCACCAAAGGATCTTATTCTTGGCATACCCAAGACCATCTTCTTATCATACAACACCCTTAATGCATTAGAGTTATAGTGGCCATACCTCATGTGCCAAAGATTTGACACTTCATCAACTGTCTGAATTGGTTTTGTGGGACTGAGATTCACAGGATCAGATCTGGAAGCATCTAATAAAAACATGTTATTGCTGGCCACCATCACAGTCATCATAGTTGCTCCTGAATCTCTATTCTTTATGACACACTTTCCATCATCAAACAGCAATGAATATCCTTTCCTCATCAATTGCCCTACACTGAGAAGGTTATACTCCAGACTGGGAGCATAATATACATCATCTAGCAATCAGTAGCCTCCATTACTTAGTGTGATTTTTACTGTCCCTTTTCCTTCAACTGAAAGCCCCTTTTTATCACCAAGTCTTACAGTTAATTTGAATGTAGTATCCAAATTACTGAAGATATCTTTATTGCCTGTCATATGATTAGAACATCCAGAATCCAAGAACCTAAGACAATTGGTTTTAGTGTTAGAACCTGAATCAGCCATAAGGGCATATTGTTTTGTGGGAACAAACATCATGAAGAGATGTAAGTCTTCAGCAGCATTGTCATCATCTTGTGCATCATTCTCAGCAACATTAGCCTGACCTTCCTCATTATACCAACAGTCCTTCTTTATGTGCCCAAATCTGTTACACAGATAACATTGAGGCCCTCTATTTCGTTCAGTAGATCTACCTCTACCTCTGCCTCTTGCAAACCCACGTCCCCTTCCTCTAGCAGCACTTTGGGGACTTCTATTTGTATCTTGAAAGACCTGCAAAGCCTGCTCATCTGCCCTTTCTATCTTGTCACCATTTCTGCTATTAATTCTTTGTTCTTGTGACTGCAAGGATCCCATTAATTTCACAGGGGTGAGAGTGGTCAGATCATGTGATACTTCAATGGATGGAACCACATAATCAAACTTTGGAGTAAGACTCCTAAGAATCTTTTCAACCACAGTTTGATCAGAGATGATTTCACCATATGATCTCTTTTGACACACTATACCCATCACCCTTGAGAAATAGTCACCAATGGATTCTCCTTCCTTCATACACAGGTTCTCAAAGTCTCTCCTGAGTCCTTGCAACTTCACAGACTTCACTTGATCATCACCTTGAAATTCCAGTTTAAGAATTTCCCATGTTTCTTTGGCAGATGTAGCAGCAGCAATCCTTGAAAATAACTGATCATGCACAGCCTGCTGTATGACAGCCATGGCATGTGCATCTTTCTTTCTGCTCGTCTTTAGTTTTGACTGATCAGCCTCAGCCTCATTAACCCCATTCTCAACCAAATCCCAGAGATCTCTTGACCTCAGGATTGTTTTCAGTCTAATGCTCCAGTACTCGTACCCTTCACCCTTGAACACAGGGATTGGGGTAGGAGCCATAGGAAGAGCATTAACTTGTTCGGCCATGGTTGGATTGGAAAACAGATTTTCAACTTCAGCAAATACGTATAGAGCCTGTGCTCTGATACCACTCTGATGGAATCACAATACTCACAACTCACTATAAAGAGTAACACTCGTAAATATGGAACTGATTTCTTATTAGCTGAATTGAAAGTGAATACAACTACTGAAACATGAACGACTTAAATAGGAAAACAAACACAACTGATGGACTACTAACTAGCCTAAAAAACTGGAAATCACAACTGCTACTATAGTAGACTTTATTCAAAAACAAGAACAGAAAAGTAGGCAACAACTTGAACGTTAGAATCAGTTCCAAATATTGTGTGCATGCCAGAATAAGTCTTCTTGTCACGTGCATGCATGCATATTAGAGTTTGAATTAATTCTCAATAATATATATATATACACGTGTGTGTATTTATACATACACAGGTAGAATGATAAATAATATGAAGTAAATGTTGTATAATGTAATCCAAAAAATAAAGTCGTATTTTACATTGATAGAAAACCATAAAAACGAATACTAATAACACTTGCAAGCACACTGCTTCCGATAATACTGATACCAACACCGTTGTTACAAAAGTTGTGGGACATATAAATTTGTGTTTTATCTGGATCAGAAAAACATAAAACAAATATCGATAACAATTCTAATAACACCTATATTGGTTATCGCTAACAATGTTGTTTGGTCACCGTATAGCTATTTGGAATACAACTCCATGTTCATAAAATTTATATTAGACATTCGAGAGAAAAAAAAAAGATGTGCTTATGGTAGAAAAGAAAAGAAAAACCTTTGTGACCAAAATAGAAAAACAAAACATTATGAAAAACCTAGCTTGGTGGTCAAATTAAGAATATTAAAACTTTACTATTCTCAATGTGGAACCAAATAAGAAAATCGAAAGATCAAAAAATCCTTGGTGGTCAAATTTGAAAAAACAAAAACATATTACTATTCTCAAAGTTAAAAAATAACGTTGGTAATCTATTTAAGAAAAGAAAACTCTACAAAAAAAATATTTGTGTCCAAATTAGGAAAAATACAAGTTCACTATGTCTAAAGTTACTTTTTGGATAATAGTTAACACATATACAATTTCTTTTGAATTTCTTTGAATTATTTTATCTTATTGAGTGTTTTTCTTCATGCTAAAGAATAAAATGAAATTGTTTCATAGGACTTTTTTACAGCAGCAACAGAAACAACTGCCGTAACCATGGAATGGACCTTAGCTGAACTTATCAATAACCCTAAAGTCATTGAAAATGCAAGACAAGAGATTGATGCAGTTGTAGGAAACAAGAGGCTAGTTGAGGAATCTGATGCACCGAACTTGCCTTATATTCAAGCAATCGTAAAAGAAGTCTTTCGACTTCATCCACCGATTCCCATGCTCATACGCAAGTCGAATGAAAGTGTCACTGTTAAAGGATACGATATCCATGTTGGTTCCATATTGTTTGTTAACATTTGGTCGATCGGCAGAAACCCAGAGTACTGGGAAAGTCCATTAGAGTTCAATCCAGACAGGTTTTTAGAAGGTGGTGCTCTTAAAGGCTCTTTAGATATTAAAGGGCACAATTTTAAACTTTTGCCTTTTGGAACTGGAAGGAGAAGTTGTCCTGGTATAAATATGGCTATGAGACAACTCCCCGTAGTTATTGCTTCGCTCATACAATGCTTTGAATGGAATGTTAACGATAAACAAGCGTTGAATATGGATGAACGTGGCGGACTAACTGCTCCAAGGGCAACTGATCTAGTGTGTCTCCCCTTAGTTCGTAAAAACGCTCCATTTATTGCTTAGAACTGGGTATTATTTGAGTATTCATCTCAAGAATATTTATAGTGAATCGCGTAACAATACAATAAGAGAAGTACTATAACCGAAAGGGAATTTAACTATATCTTGTTTAAAGCTAGGTATGTCTCATTGTGTTTTTAATAATAGTGGTAACGAATATCCTTCGTGAACAAATGTCTCTTACTTTTATCTTTATCTTCAATAATTTGAAGTAAAATATATAGATAGTATCATGTATCTTTTGGGTACATATTGTTGAGGCTTCATAGTGACGCCATAGTTGTTGGCACAAGACATGGTCAAGTGATAAACACACACGAACCAAACACAAGTGATTTACAGATTAGCATGTTTCATACTGTGTGAATTATTAAACTCAACTCTTTTGTGTATTAAAAACTAGAAACAAGAACATAAATAAAACCTTTACATAAGAGGCATATTAAACTTGGTCCTTAAGCTACCCAAATTTCTTAGGAACTAGGAAACTTTCAGAAAAGATGAACATACAAAATAGGGTAAGGCTAACGTAAAACGGCTGTTAGCGTAAAATGTGTAAGAAGGCTTAAGAGTCGTCCGATTAGATGAGATAATTAGGGCTACGATTGTAATTTTAATGTGTCATTAATTTTGTCGAAAAGTATGCTAAAGGCAAATTAGTAATTATTGAGCAATAGAGTTTAAAAATAAGAAAACAAAAGGCGGGATAATTAAGTCTAATTAAGTGGAAACATATCCTTTACGAGAAAACCTTGCATATTGAATAGCAAAACAATGACGAAGAAGATGAATACACGTAACGTGATAATATCTATAATTATAACATACAGGCTTGTATAATTCTACAACTGTAAATACAAGTAACGTGATTATACCTATAATTACATACATGCTTGTATAATTCTACGATCGCGAAGTTCAATTATTTACGAAACAAACAGTTGCAAGGAGATCTAAGAAAACGTTTAATGTAGATATAACTATGTTTAATGTTTGTTTATAACCAACGTAATCTGTAGTTAGGGCTCGAATATAAGTTGCGTAATACATTTTGGATGTTAACTGACAATGTCAATAAGTTGCATGAGATTAGAAGTTACTGATTTTTATTTTATCCCATAGTGGTTGTGTAATGATTATGAAGAAATTGCGTGTTGATAATAAACAACTTTTGTTTCAGTTATAACAACTTGTGTTTTAGGTGTCAATACTTGCGTATTAATTATTTTGAACTTGTTATGTTGAAGATCCAGATGATGACTTCCAAGCTCTAGTTACTAAGTTAGTAAAAACTGTGCCTATTAAAAGAAATAAAAAGGAGACAGTTTAATCAGACAGTGATTTTGAAGTCCTAAAGAAGAAGATAAAGAATGATAAGACAAAGGGGGTAACAAAAAGGAAACAAGGCGCAGAAATAACCAGAGGCAAAAGAATTCGTCAAGTACAGGCACACTAGAATTAAAATGAGATATTCTCTTGCTAATTTTATGGTGAACATACAATACTTAACAGAGGCATAGAAAAATGATGTTAGGGAGATGAGATTTGGCAGCATACAGTGTGATTCAACTACTACAGCATTGGGATACTGGTTGTTAATGAACTATGATGATGAAACAAGCATACTAAATATCAGGAATCCTTGCATCAAAAGAACATCATAAACAGTTCATGAGGTTTTTGGCATCCCAAATGGAAAGGTCCCTGTTCTTGAGAAGAATAAGCCAAGAAAGGGTTCTGATACTACTATTGATGAATTTAAGCACCAGTTTAATACTGCAAGAATAACTGTTAGTAGGGTTCTTCCACTAATGGCAGATTGTGTAGATGGTGGGAGACTATTCAAGTTAAATTTCCTGGGTGCCTAGAACACACTATTCGGAAAAATCACAAAAACCACAACTATGAATCAAAATTTTTTATTAGGTATAGATGATTATCCGAAATTCCAAATATGAATTGGTGCAGATATATGCTTGAATGTTTGAAGCGAACAAATGATGGTTGGCTTGGATTTAAAGACCTCTACAATGGCTCTATAGTCTTGTTAAATGTGAGTACATATTAGGTACTGTACACCCACAAGTACAATAAAATACATAAGCCTAAACTTGAAATCAAAAAACCAGCAATCTCTTACATCACATCAACGTCATTGGCGAAAATGGAGTCGTACCTATTTGACAATGGTCCTCTGACTCCTCGTAGGGATGAGGACAATGGATGTGATAAACAAGAAAGTAATATCAAAGGAAATCAGTTTGGCTATGAAGGGGTAAATGATGTTGTACGGGCTTTACTATCAATGCCTTCACAAAATCTAACGGATGATGAGGATGTTGTAACAGCCTATACATTGCGAGAGGTACGCACACCATGGCGTAAAAAAGACTGTGATTTAGAAGAAGAAAATGGAATGGAAGAGTTGAATGAAGATAATGATGATGTGGATGTCATAGGAGATTATACCTTACCAGATGTGCACACACCAAGAGGTAAAAAAACAGTTGATTTTTAAGAAAACATTGGAAATGACGGGTTTAATGAAGAAAATGATGTTGTGGATGTTGAAGAAGCTTATACCTTACCCGAGGTGCAAACACCAGCATGTAAAAAACTGGTGATTTTGAAGAAAACGTTGGAAATGAGGAATTGAATGAAGATGATAAATGATGAGCTAGAACAATGGTATAACATAGATTTGGGACACAAACACAAGAGATGCTTCATTATTACATTACTCAGTATCTGCTCAGGTGTTGAATATGACAAAGAACAATATGAAGCAAGACAAAAAAAACAAGGTAAATTTTTGAATAATACGCAACTTATTTTTATAAAACACAAGTTGTGTTTTATAAAAACGCAAGTTGAAGTTGGTTGTTAAACGCAAATACATTTTAGACTTGCTTATTAAACTCAAATTTTGAATAGCACACAACTTATTTTTATAAAACACAAGTTGATATATAAAAACGCAAGTTGAAGTTGGTTGTTAGATGCAAATACATTTTTTTAGAATTACTTATTAGAGCCAAATAGATTTTTTGGTTTTATATATTCGTATTAATTAGGAATGGATGGCTGTAATGGATAACATGAGAAAATACAAGGAAATTGAAGAAGAGATGGAAGATATGATTGAACAAATAAAAACAAAGTATTTTTGGTGTGATGAGTTGATGCAAAGATGTACTAAGCGGGCTTCCATAAGCAATAAAATAGTACATGTGAAAGGAACAAAGAATGATCATGTGAATCAAGAGGATAATAATACTGAGGAAATTGTGGTTCGTTTGAACAAGGGTATAGAAAATGAAAAAACTGATATAAATGGCGAAACAAATGAAGGTGTGGTTACAAGAGAGAATGAACCCACAAGTGGTAATGAAGCAATAATAGGATTTGTAACAGAAACTGATCAAATTAGTGACACGACAATAGATCAGCTACAGACAGTCGAACACGGGGTTTATGCTATGAAAAATGATGATGGGACAGTGGACGGGTTAGAAAAAGAAAAACAGACATTGTTGCCAATACATCATGAAGAAACAGAAAAAGGCACAGAGACGCCAAAGTCTCAAACTCTCCAGAAACCAACTACTACTAGGACTCAACAAAAAAAAATATTATTGAGAAGGGAAACAATGACGCAAAACGGGATAAACACCTTTCGGCAGCATTGAGATCACCGTTTGTTAACAGAGTGGTCACCCTGACTGAGAGAGTGACGGACCATGAGCTCAAAATAAACTAGTACATAATGGCCCCAATAAGGCAAAAGTAGTAAGTTGATTTTTTTTTCATACTTAGTTAGGAATAGTAAAATAGTATGTTGACATTATTTTTTATGCTTGCAGTAAATAGTATTCCGGTCAGAGTTAGTCATAGAAACTCCAAAACTATTATTTGAAAGTTTGTACCCGGGTAGATGGTTAAACACACATGTCATTGACGCATGGACTGAGATCCTAAACATGAAAAAGAGGAAGAGGAGGGAAGGATCATTGTACAGGTTGTTTTGCCCAACATACATGATGGTAAGGTTTATAACAAACGCAATACTTAAATTATATAACGCAAATAATAATTATGGCTTACATTTGTTCCCTAATAACATTGCAGCCTGATGAATATTATACAAAATATGTTTGTTCGCACATACGGCATGACGTATTCAAAGGCAATATACTTAGTCTGATGAGGAAATTAAAAGTGGAAACCCTACATGGTAGGATTCGATATTCGAAATGGGTTTCTGGAGCGGCGTGACAATTCAAAGGATGAACCTGATTTTGAAAAGAGATACAAAGGAGTGCCAGAAGTGCTGGTAAAAAAAGCTACGTAATGTATGTTGATGTATTAATTTAAATATTAACATTCTTAACTTATACTTTGATTGTAGAGACATACATTGTTTCTTTGCTTGAAGACAACTTGCGAAAGAAGCAACAACATAGAGCAATTGGATATTGTCCTAATAAATATAAGAGAAATAAGTTGGGGACATAAAATTATAGCCGTTGCAATCATGACAGAAATCAATTCAAGCCTATCAGATAAACTTTTTCATTAAAAAATACTTTTACCGTTGAGATATTAACAGTAACATATTTTCGGACACAATTGTTGGTGGTGAAAATCCTCAGGATGATTTTTCCTCATATTCTCTATGTGACATCCTCAGGATGCTGAAGGACTAAGCAGAGTTCAAGATGTAACTATGTTTTATCTTATGTGCATCCTGAGGATGGACTAACAGATTATCTTCTTATGATATTATTGCAGGTATGCTTAACCAATAATAAAGACTTATAACTCTTCTCCAACGGTTATATTGTCTTACTAAGTCAAAGAAGCTGAGGATGCAAGAGTTGTACGTGTAAAGAAAGTCCAAGCCTAAAGAATAGGTCAAAGTGTAACCGTCCAGTGTTGAATGCAATGCGAAAAACAAGGAAAATGTGTAACTATAAAAAAGGCATGATGAACGAAATAGGACACATTTTTGACACTTAGCCACTTTAACACTAGTTGATACTCACTTTATTCACACACACAACACTACATTGTAATCATAGTTCGTTCATCATACTTCCAAAGTTGTAAACCTTTTACCATTTTTAATATTATCTAACAAAGCAGGGGCTTAAACTCCTTCCGACGTTTTGTGACGGCGATCAACAACTGATCAAGAGTTTTCCTCGTATATCAGGTGTTATTCTTTCTTTACTTTACAGTTATAATCGTTCATTCTCGCTTATTCGACCATTCTGTCAGACAGTTACATCCTCAGGATATAACTGTCCATCCTTACCACATTTCTTTACCATCCTGAGCATAGTTGTCATTTATTGTTTCTTTAATATCCTAACGTGCCATTTTCAGGATACAACTAAGCTTTTAACATATTTAACACATTTAGCACTCTACCTCACATTTTCTGATTTGGAAAACAAAGTTATTTTTACTAAGTAATTTTTGACCAAAACAATAATATATAAAAAATAAGTTTTAATAATATATAAAAATAAATATTATATATATACATACACATATACATGTATATATAACATACACACACAACTCACTCTCTCTCACACACCTGCTGCACCACCTCACCACCACCACTGCACCACACCCACCTCATCACCACCACCGCACCACACCCACCTCACCACCACCACTACAAACCTCATACACACAACTACACACACAATCGGTCCCCCACCCGACCGTCCCACCACCACTGCACGATAAACCACCACCTTTCCCGCCAAATTGCGCCACCTCGATCTGAACCCTAACCCCAAAATCCGGATCTAAACCTTAATTCCCAAACAAAAACGGGTCAAACTCTTAAACCTAACCCGCTAACATAATCCCCAAACAAAAACGGAACTTAGTTGGAACACTTCTTATCAAATTAAAGCCCTAAAACTACTGTTCGATGTTGTAATTGTGGCTTGCGTGGTGTATATAGGGGAATCGATGGCGCCGTTGCTGGCAGCAATGGAAGAGATGGTTAGTGATTCACGGGTGGTGTTGTTAGGGTATCAGGTTAAGTCACCTAAATCTCATGCTTTGTTTTTGGAGCAATGCTATGGGATTTTTGATGTTGAGAAGGTGCCCTGAGCATCTTCACCCAGATTATGCATACGAAGAGTTTGATGTGTATATTTTGCGTAAGAAGTTGTAAAAGATATGGTACACGACTATATCAGTCAGGTGAGTTACAACATCATACCACCTAACACACCACCCCTGAGTCTCGGCTGGTGTAGTGGTGCAGTTGGGATGGGATTGGTACAGTTGTGGTGGTGCAAGGTGTGGTGTGGTGTAGTGGTGGTGGTGTAGGAGGTTGAAGATGGTGGAGGTGGGTAGGTTAGGTTGATGAAGAAGATGGGTTAAAGAAGGGTTAGGATTGTATATATAATTCTTTTATTTTTTTTTGTTAAGTAGGGATATTTTGTCTTTTTACCTAAAGATAACAGACTTAGTTAACGGAGTTAGAAATTTGGACTCAATATGTTAGTTAATTTTCAGCTAGGGACTCAGAGTGTTGAAAATGAAAACTTTGGATTCAGCTAGTTAAAATCATCATAACACAGGGACTCAAAAGAAATTTACTAAAGAAAAATATTCTCAAACATTTGGGGCTTGTTCTGGGTTTGGGCCTGGGCTAGGTCTACTGTCTACGTCAGTTCGAAAGTTGGAACTTCCGAGTTCTGACATTTCCATGGTTTGATTTTGATTTTTAAGAATTTAACATGGTAAATTTGTAGCCCATGAAGTACTTAAAAACTGAATAATTGAACTATAACATTTTTTTAAACATCAAGGAACGATGTGTCAACCACCGTGACACCAGGCGTTGTGGGAAGTACTTAAAAACTGAACAATTGAACTATAACATTTTTTAACGGCAAGGAACAATGTGTCAACCACCGTGACACCAGGCGTTGTGGACAAGGTCGACTACTCTACCGTCGTAGCCCCTTGGCTCTTCCAGACCTCCACCCGCCCAAAGGCATGACAATGGAATAATCGGTAAAACCTCCCCTCCCATCTGAGTCGAACCGCGCCATCAGTATTCGCTCTTCACCTGGATGTCACTCCACCACAAGGGTGGGGGCAATAGAACTATAACTAAAAGAGCTAATTGACATTTTCGTCTATGTGATTTGGTCCAAATTGTCTAAATATTACAAAAACTTTTTTCTCGTCTGGACCCCTATGGTTTTCATTCTTTGCAATTCCCGTCCTCCCCTCTGACGCCGTC
The DNA here is from genome assembly GCA_030844895.1 of Ambrosia x helenae. NCBI lineage: Eukaryota > Viridiplantae > Streptophyta > Magnoliopsida > Asterales > Asteraceae > Ambrosia > Ambrosia x helenae. The sequence goes on from JAUTDX010006524.1 coordinate 29,836, forward strand.
CTTTCCCCTATCGTTAAGTCAATGGCATTTTTGTCCTTTTAGTTTTAAAACTTTTTCTCGTCTTTTTCGTCCCTCCCCCATTTCACCTTTTTAATCTAACGAACCAAACAAGTAACGATCTTTTGCCAAATAAATCATTTGATTGATCAATTTGCTAACATAGGGCATGTTTGGATAAACTTATTTGAGTGCAAAAGGACTTTTTGTTAAAAGGACTTATTAACTTATAACTTTTTGAAAAGGACTTTTTAAAAAGTGTTTGGGTTAGCTTATGTGGTGATAAGTCAATAACTAGTTTTGTAAAAAGTGTTTGGATTAGCTTATTTACGTAAAATGACAAAAAAGGACATTATTTAAAAAGTCAAATAAGTTGCTTGTGATCATAAGGGTATGTTGGTAAAATTTTCCCAATAAGTTATAAGGAGGTTTAAAAAGTCACTCCATCCTTACTTTTCAAAATCAACTTATTATAGCCTATTGAAAAGTTAAAACAAAAAGTTCTTTTCATTTGCCAAACATTCTTTTGTAACTTATTAACTTTTTGAAAAAGTAATAAGTTATAAGGAGGTGGAAATAAGGAGAGCCAAACATGCTCATAGTACCACTTGAATGACTAAAGTTACATGGTTAGATCTATATCTTCAGATAAATCAAAAAGCCTTTAGATGAAATCAAATACTTTCGCTAACATAATCAAATTAATTCATCACTAATCACAATATCATGATTTACTTATATCATTGTTGAAGCTCCACCAACAATTAATTATAGTTCTTTGGTCACTAAGATGTCTCTCAAGTCTCAAGATCTCCAATACATAGTTACAAACAAACAATTAGTAAAACCATGCACAAACCGATAAAAGATAGATATAGAGAATTACATACATGCAGAGATATAGAGGATAGTGTTTTGAAATCATGTTGTTAGGTATATCGAGAATCACCATTTGTAAATTAAATGGATAACATAATGGGCTATATACGAAAGAATTCAACCGTATTGGGCTTAGCTAAAGTCAGTTGGTAAAATGGGCCAGGTAGGAAGGAAAAGGAGGAACTAAAAGGAACTTATGACGGAAAAAGGGGCACGATGATAGAAGCTGTTTTGAGATGGCTAGTCTCCCAAAAAAAATACACAAAGAACAAGATGTATTTTCCAACAATTTTCTTCTTTTTCATTATGCGATTACAAATTTACAAATTAAAGAAAACAAAATAAAACTAGAAACAAACGTGTGCTTTGCTAAACCTAACTACCCATGCCTTCGGATATGTCATGCATGCATTACGTAAATTAAGAGCAAAACACGTAGTGGGTTTGACCCTTCAATCCCATGATCTTGCTGGCACACTTTAGGTCATTGCAGTTCGGGTTACTTCCACGAGTCGGTACATATCACACTATTTTAAGAGGTTGCTTCCTCTTGGTCGCAAGAGGCACACACGAGTTTGAAGGGTGAGAAGGGAGGTTTGATTATTTCTAGTTCATATTTTTTAAGACTATGTGTTGTGGCCCGCGAGTGAGCTGCCGCTAGCCACCAATAAAGCCACGTGGATCGCGTGAACCATAACACCCTTCCGTGACTCGGGCCGCAAGTGATCCCAAGCGTCCGGGCTCGCGTGAGCTAGCGAGCATAAATTTAAAAGATAGTCGTTGGCTGCTAGCCAACGGTCAGTAATTTAAAAATTGTATATGTGTATATATATACACACACTAGTGGGAATACCCATGCGTTGTTGCAGGTGCGTTTATTTTGTTGCCTGGTAATTGTTGGGGTTTGTGGCATGTGTATGAATGTTATGGATGATTCGTTATGGTCGCATGAAGAATGTAGGAAGCAACAACCTAATATTTCGTTAAAAATTATTTAGTGGCCATTAGTTATTGAATGCCTTGAATAAGTTTGTAAAAATACATGCTATATGTATACTTTGTATAACCGTATGTCCTTTCGACATTTATAAAAGTACATTGTGTGTAAACAAATCTGCATTACAGATATTTTTAGGAGAGGCAAACATAATATAGAGTTAAAAGGTGTAACCAAAGGGATTGCTCAATATAGTTTAATACTGATTTTATATAAATAATAAGTAATTTCATTATCTTTAAAAGGATTCAAATATAAATATAAATTATGTATCTCCGAAGGAGTTTACCTGCTCTGGCTTCGTCTACCGATGTAGCATTGTGACGTCTAAGATCATCAGTCCGCCATATATATATATATTAGAAGTTATCTCTCTCACCTACAGAATTCATATTTAAAATTATTCACAAAATCGTTTATTAGATTTTGCTTCTATTCAACATAATTTTTAAGAGCATCAGGTCTTCTATCAGAGTATCTTGGTCTACCGTGTAACTTGTGGTCATTAACTTCTAATAGATGTTGCAATAATCAACAAATAGAAGTCATTACTTTACCTAAGGCATTATAGCCTAGTGGTATTTTGGTGGTGAGATAAGACTTAAGGGTCATAAGGTCCTGGGTTCGAATGGGGTTTTCTCATAATTACGAGTTTCCTCCTGAATTGGTGACTTGGTGGTGGAATATGATCGCGTGGCAACACTGGTGGCACGATGATACTCCAGTGTTCCGTGAGTGATTCCAATTTGTTGGCCGTTCAAAAAAAAAAAGAAGTCATTACTTTATCACTAATTTAGTCAAAACTTTATCTCAACAAATAATCAAACAACTTACATGTTTATATTGAAGCGTATGCATGTTGATCTAAGTTAAATGTGTAGTGAGGAGTATCTCTACCGCCTATAAGGAAATCATAAAGGTTTGTAAAATGTTATAGATATCTATAAAAAAATGTAATACCTCTGAAAACCATACTTCATTGCATACAATGTCCTAAAACACATCTGAAAAAAGCCCAATCGACATTGAGCACTGCTAGAAATCCAATGAACAAATAGAAACAATGCATTCACATCTTTCTTTTAAAATTCGACGCATATAAGATGTACAAAAACACCGCGAACTTCCTATTTTCGATATTTAAGGAAGGAACAACAAAAACTACTGTTTACAAAAGTTCATAATAGAGAGACAGTAACAATAATCATTACCTTTACTTGTTCAACCTTCTCTCCAGCCAAAATTTTATCCATTTCCTCCCTTGATGTTATATTGCCATTCTGATTACCAATAAACAACATGAGAGTGTCAAGTCATTTTGTCATTAATGCATTAAACAAACAATTGAACTAATTATTAGCTAATGACAAACTTCTATATTCAGAATCCTATAAAGCTTACATGAGAAGAAACTTAAATAAAAGTAACTAAAATTTCAGTTGAAATCTACAAACCTGTTGCAAATAAGCTAAAACATTAGGTGTAGGCTTGTGAAAATCAGGACCCTTGAAATCAATCACTTGGTCTGGGTCTTGAATGTAGTTAACTGTTGGGTAAACTGAATCTCCACCCCATACTACAAGTAAAGTGTACCCCTTACCAAGACAAATTTGAGAAAATATGTCGATCACAACTGATCTCGCAAGTATCTTATTCTAAGCAAATATTGTCTTAGTTTATGGGGACGTTTGAGTGGGATCTTAATTGGTACGTTTGGGAGCGGCCTCTTTATCTGATGGGATAGAGATAAAGTTTGTACTCGTCTCACCCTCCCTAGACCTTACTTTTTTAGTAGGATTTTACTGGGTATGTTTGTTTGTTAGTCTTAGTTATTGTATACTAAAATATTCAAGAACCAGGAAAAATCAATCACCAATTGGTGACATAAAAAAAATGCTCAAAGATAAGATTTTGATAACTGTGTGTTAAGTATGACTACAAATACTAATTGAAAAATCATCTAATATCATGAATAAAATAATTTAAGAGGCTTTATACATTACAAATAGGTAAACAAAATTTGGCCGAGTTGACCCATTTGACTTGTTTCCTCTTAACCATTCCCCTCATCAGTGGCGAAGCTTGGTTCTCGAATCGGTGGGGGCCATACTCAAATTTTTTTTATCGGTAGTGGCCGAAAGATCAAATCGGTTGGGGCCAAACTCAACCCGGACTCAATTTACCTAGGAAAATCTTAAAATTGCACCATTGCGCCAAAAATTGAGGGGGGCGGGGCCCCTCGGGCCCCAAAGATACTTCGCCACCGCCCCTCGTAAGCAAATGGGTCAAAACTGCCACCTCTAAGATGACACTCATGCAAGTAAAAGTAGATCACAACTTTTGTTAAGCTTTAAGAACATACTTTGTTTTATCTGTTCCTCTTTAATTTGCATAGCCAACGGATCTCTAGAAACGCGGTAATCGGTACCCATCATTATACAATATTCACGAGCAGTTTGACAAGAGAACATTTCTTTTAGTTGTGTGTTTTCATCTTCACCAGTTTCCTCATAATGTTTTTGAATACCTTTGCATGATGTATCTTTTTTCCAAGCATTCACCCATTCTGAGTAGTATGCTATTGGGATGCACTAAAATGTCTTATTCAGTAAGAAAACAAAAAATTAATGTTACATTAGATATATTTTTTTACATGCTCTGGCTCAAGCATATAGTCTATTAATCCTTAGGGAAAAGAAAGTTGAAAATAATAACAAAATTATTAGTTCAAAAAAATTTGATTAAACCCTTCTTCTTTGTATAAATGCTTCCTAGCTCTGTATAGCGCAGTTTCCGTCAAGGTTGGCTCTTCACCATAAAGCTTAATTTCCCCACTCAAAGCCATGGCCTTGAGAAACACCTGTAGATCAAACAAAAACAATGAAAATTTATGCAGCCGCTTATTAAAAAATGAATTGCAATATCCAAATAAGGGCATACTTTTTCATCATTGTCAAAGACTCTACTAACTGCAAACAGAAATATACTAATTTAATCGGTCTCCTAAAGTATTCCAATTGTAAACATGGATGATTGCTCCAAATAAATTTTTAAAAATTCACATAAAGAGTTCAAGAATTGAGGTCAGTACAGATCAAAATAGAGGTGGCAAAATGAGAAGGCGCTTCGCGTTGCACCTGATAGTAATTATCAGTTCTCGTACGAATCTAGTGAGGAATGGGCCTGTTCTGCCTCATCTTCTTTTGCAAGTTTCGTCTTGATCATGAAAGCCTTGTGGGAGGGCATGGCGGTACAGTGGACAGAGTCTTCTGCTGCTACCCACGAGCGTTTAGATATAAGTGTTTGTGCGTTCAACCCAAAAGTGGCCCGAATCTGTATAGGCTAAACCAAAACATGCAAATTTCATTTTATGCTCGTCTCATGTTGGGATTTTACACAAAAACAATGCTTAATGATCATCATATGGCTGCTAGAAGATGAAGAATCAGCATTATGTTATCGTTGATTAATATAAACAATGTTTCACTCACACATAATTAGAGTATTAACCAAATGTATGTATTCAATTTCAACATCATTTTCTAAAAAAAACACGGCAAACAGATTACTATTCTATTAAACAATTTTATAATATACGCCCCACTTACGGTGTGCGCATATAATGTATATATGTGTGGCCCTAGGGGGGGCCAAAGTAAAGTTGCACTAGTTTTTAACGTTATTTTACTAATTTCGTGAAAATAACGTTAAAACGACAGACGGTTAGTCATGCATCATGTGGTGGCGTTGATAGCCAAACGACAAAAGGGGACATGCATCCGATCGGGTTTGTCCTGATTGCT